>APFE031689759.1:137144-150695 GCA_000404065.3 Pinus taeda
TAGAAATAAAAAAACTACAGATATGCAGATAAATATCTTCCATCTATTTTCTTACTATTTTTATCTTTTAAAAATGGTTGAACATTTCAACAGCCAAAAAAATCACAAAAAAAAATCATTAACATTGTGGCAATGAGACTTGAGTGGACTCATACAACAAAGAATGGAAAAATTGTAACAATAGAAAATTTGCAACACTTATGAATACAATTTGAAGAAATTAGATGAAATTTGTATAAATAAATATTAAAAGTCATGCGAAGGGTAGCTTAAAAGTAAAACTATCATTAAAAAAATTCACTAACACGTAAGGGCACCCATCAAATTCAACCACTGGTTAGGACCAAACCTCCCCTATAAAATGTTGATGTATTTGATCCGCTTGTAAGTGATCTGGATACTAGGATCCCGACTTTGAAATATTCGTGTATTATCCTTACCTAGATATGAGGGAGACTATGTATGGTACTATTTAGTCCTTTGGGCAGACATTTATGTGAATGACTGTTCAACGAGTCTTCCTTTTGTTTGCACATTGTCGTAATGTCAACATCTGAGAATTGGATCTAATTTTAAAGTCTTCTTGATGCTCACGAGGTTGCTCTTACCACATTCTGAATCCATAAAAGTTGTCTCTTTTTCCTTCTTATGACTAAACTGCAGGGAAGCAATGAATGTAAGGTGTTAGAGATAATGTAGAATATCTTAGAATAGTGAGTTGGTTCACAAGACCTCAGGATAGTAATTAGTTTCTATTTTTTAGGTTATGGTTCTAACTTCCGTAAATCTGTGATTACTATATATTGTGTAATGTACATGAATAATGTAGAGCGTTCTGCAGAGCCAAACTCTCCTGGTTCAAACTCTCTTTAGTAGAGCTGACTAGTGGGTTTTATTTTATTTAATACACAACATTGCATTTTTATTATGGTATCAAAGTGGTAGGGTTGAGAGAACTTGCTTGCTAAGTGAGGAACTTGGCAGTTGCGCCTAACGCGAAATCGTTGCATGTCTTTGAGGAAAACCTGGGAAGATCACACTGTAAACCTTCCGCGTGTTTTCATGTTGAAGATCATCGCAGATATCAAGTGTACATGCGTGAAGATCTCTGTGACTCCATGGTGGATAAGGATGACGACCATGGTGAGAGAAGCCAAGAGAAGGCTGCGAGGTCAGGGAAACAACAAACAACACAACAAAAAGGAGGGGCTACATTTTGGCGGTGGCTACCAAGAGAAGGTTGTGTAGAGGCTGAGAGAAGGCTGCGTGGAGGCCAAGGTATTTTGAGAGAAGACCAGAAAGAGGTTGTTGAAAAAAACATTGAAGATTAGTGATCTCTATCTTTGACACAGATCTGGGGTAAATCTAACATTTTTTTTTACCTGTCAAATTTTTTTTAATCGCCAAGATGAATAATGAAATGTTTGAAGCATGCTTGAATGAGCATAACAAGCTTGATGGCTCCAAATTCAACATGCAGACTCTGCTAGAAGTGCAGAATGCTTGGACAATTGCAAATGGGGATGAGCAGAAGCTAGGTGTTGGATCAACAAGAGTCCCAGATTCTGAGAAGCATGATGGTAAAGCAAGGACACTGCTAAAGATGTCAGTGAAAGACTGCATCATACCACATATCAAAGAATGTAAATCAACAAGCGAAATTTGGGGAATTTTAAAGGATCTGTATGAGATCAGGAATACAAATTGCCTTATGTTTTTGAAGAGTAAGATCTTATCCTTGAAGATGGAGGAGAATGTAACAGTTGTTGCCTTCATAGAAACGATCAAAGGTTTGAAGAAAAAATTGGTAGACATTGGTCATAGAGTTGAAGATACATATCTTGTAACAATTATCATGAATGGTGTGATTGATGACTACCAAATTTTCATCACTGGGATAAATGTGAGAGAGAAAATACCAAAGTTTGAAGAACTGATAGGGATACTAATGCAAGAAGAAGAAAGAAGGTTGACTCTAAATCCCCAGAGTGTCGACCTTGCATTGATGGCGAAAAAGAACTTCTACAAAGGAAAAGGAAATCCGCAACAACAAAACAGAGGGAGCTCACAGAAAAGACCAAATCTGACCTAAGGTATGAATTCAAATAGAAATGACTCTGTATTTAAGTGTTTTTATTGTGGAAAACTAGGTCATATAGCTAGAGATTGCAGGAAGAAGAAATATCATGAAGAACAACAGAGGCAAAAACAACAAAAATTTCATCTCGTGAATGATAATCATGAGAGAAATTTTAGATTGTTCATGGAAGATCGAGATGAGAATGTTTATGCAGACATCTAGTATGTAGATTTGGGAGCATCAACACATATGATAGGGAATAAGCAATGGTTTGAAGATTTTAAAGAAATCAATGACGGAGCACAAATATACCTACATGATGATAGAAGTCATCAGATCAAAGGATGTGGGAAAATTTCTATCATTTTCCCTAATGGTAATTTAAGACAAATTTATAATGTTATGTATGTGCCCAGTATAACAAAGAACTTGATTTATCTATTCATGATTACAGATCAAGACCTTAAAGTTGAATTTTTTAAATCTCACTGTTATATTAAAGATTTGCTAGATGGCATGAAGAAAATTTCTACAAGGATTTGAAAATGAGGTTTGTACAAATTGGATGTAAGACCAGCACTAGTTCCAACTTTGGCGATTGGGAGTTTGGCTACAGAAGAGCTTTGTCATCAAATATTTGGTCATATCAACTACAATGATTTCCTGTTACTTTAGAAAAAGGAAATGGTAAGAGATATTCCTATGTTAAAAAAAGTGCATAATAATTGTGATGCCTGTACATTAGGAAAGATGCATAGAGAAGAATTCCCTATTTGAATAGAGAAGAAATAGAGAGATATAATTGAATTAGTGCACACAGATCTTTGTGGACCCATGCAAACAAATTCATTAGGAGGTGCACTATATTTTTTTACTGTTAATTTATGACTGCACAAAGTTTTCTTGGGTATATTTCTTGAGTAAGAAGAGTAACACATTTGAATACTTTAAGCAGTTCAGGAATATGGTTGAAAAGAAACAGGGAAGCAGATAAAAATTCTCTGCTCCGATTAAGGGGGAGAATATAGGAAGGATGAGCTTATCAAGTATTGTAAAGGTCATGGAATATTACAAAAATTCAAAGTACCCCATACTCCTCAGCAGAATGGAGTAACAGAAAGAAAGAATAGAACACTAGTGGAATGCACTAGAAGAATGTTAAAAGGTAAGAATCTATCGAATGGTTTTTGGGCTGAGGCATTGAATACTGCAGTTTATTTGAAAAATAGGAGTCCTACAAAGAGTCTTGAGTTTAAAAAACCTTATGAAGCACTATATGGGTTTAAGCCTACAGTAAAACATTTAAGAGTACTTGGGTCTAAAGCATTTGCCCATATTCCAAAGGAAGACAGAAGAAAACTAGATTCAAAAGCCATCTGATGTACCTTTATAGGGTATTGTTCACAATATAAAGCTTATAGATAATTTAATCCCTCTACTCACAAGATTTTTGTTAGTAGAGATGCCATATTCCATTACCAGGATCGTGAAGAATCTGATAAGCACAATGAGGAATGCGATATTCCGTACTTGGTGGAAGAAGAAAGTGAAGAAATAGGAAACAATCAGGAACAGTAATAGACAAAGGCAGAAGATGAACAACAACAACAACAACAGTAGATACAACAACAACAACAACAGGAGCAACGGGAAGAAAAAGAGAATGATGATCAAATAAGGTTTGAGGCTACCCCACCACTTAGGAGATCAGGTAGGAAAGCTCAATTTCCTGCAAGATATAGGGAAAATTCTTTTATAGCTAGCATGATGAATATTGTTGAACCTTCGAGTTATAAGGAAGCAAATGAATGTAGCAAATGGAAAAAATCTATGGAACAGGAATATGGATCTATAATCAGAAACAACACTTGGGAACTGGTTGAACTTCCTAGAGGGAAACAAGCCATAGGTTTTAAATGGTTGTATAAACCCAAGATTAATGCAGATGGAACTATAGATAAATTAAAATCTAGATTGGTAGCAAAGGGGTATTCACAAAAAGAAGGCATTGACTATGAAGAAACATTTGCCCCTGTAGCTAAACTTAATACCATCAGAATGTTGATTTCTTTAGCTACTACGAAACATTGGATGATTCACCAACTAGATGTTAAGTCTGTGTTTTTAAATGGAGAATTGAAAGAAGAGGTTTATTTAGAGCCATCGGAAGGGTTTGTCTAAAGAGGGAAAGAACATTTAGTCTATAGGTTAAAGAAAGCGCTATATGGACTAAAGAAAGCACTGAGGTCTTGCTATGAAAAGATTGATTCTTTTTTTCTACAATTTGGCTACAACAGAAGCAAAAATGACCCTAATCTTTATACCATGCAAGATGAACAAGGGCACATAGTGTTGTTTTATTTGTATGTAGATGATTTGATTATTACACGTGATGCTACATATCTAATCAAATAAATCAAGGAATAGATGTCACAAGTGTTCGAAATGAAACACCTTGGTGGATTAAGATATTGTTTGGGTCTTGAGATCTAGATAGATTCAGGAAAAACATTTTTTTCCTAGGGAAAGTATGTCAAAGGACTATTAGAAAGATTTAGGATGGATCATTGTAAGCCTGCAACAGTACCGTTACATGAGAACATCAAACCGTAGAGTGAGGATGGCTCTAAAGAGGTAGTTGCAACACTTTACAAGCAGTTGGTTGGGAGTGTAATCTACCTGACCACTACTAGACCAGATTTGGCTTATACAGTCAGTGTGCTAAGTCAATAAATGTCAAAGCCACTTGAAAGTCATTGGAATGCAGCGAAAATTGTTTTGAGGTATCTACAAGGTACTGTATATTATGGTATTATTTATAGTGATTCCTCTGATGTTAGATTGACAGGATTTTCAGATTTAGACTAGGCTAGAAATGTAGACAATTGCAGATCCATAATAGGATATGCATTTAGCATTGGATCTAGGGTGATTACATGGAGCAACAAGAAACAAAACATAGTTTCCTTGTCTTCAGTAGAAGCAAAGTATCAAGCTATGTGTGCAGCAACATGTTAGGTAGTTTGGTTACGAAGATTTCTCCAAGATGTTGGGGAATAACAAAAAGAGGTAACAATGATCAAGTGCGACAATTAGTTTCTATTTTTTAGGTTATGGTTCTAACTTCCCTAAATGTGTGATTACTATATGTTTTGTAATGTACATCAATGTAGAGCATTTTGCAGAGCCAGACTCTCCTGGTTCAGACTCTCTTTCTTAGAGCTGATCAATGGGTTTCATTTTATTTAATACACAACATTGCATTTTTATCATAAGGTACTTCAAAAATAAAGTTATACACCTTTCTAGGGAAGTTACAAGGAAACATATTTAAAAATTAGATGACGTAAATATTTGAAAATAAAGTTTTATAAGCTTTGCTTTTATGAGGAAGTTGCAACGAATGAGAGATTACAAGTATTCCTTAAATCTAGAGATGATGTTAATATTTGAAAATAAAGTTTTATAAGCTTTGCTTTTATGAGGAAGTTGCAACGAAGGAGAGATTACAAGTATTCCTTAGATCGAGAGGAGTTTAAAATGAAGATATACAAAATGAAGCAAATATTATAAGTGCTCTTTAAAATCGTAAGCTTGGAAAGAAGATTCCTGCAAATGAGATAATGCTATACTCATGTATTCACTAATAAGGTATGATATGTGCTTATGTCTAAAACATTTTAGGAGTTTTCTAGAAAATGTTTTTATAAATAAATAATGTAATTTGTATATTTACAAATAATTTAATTTTTGAATATTTTTATTTTTAAATAACTTATTTATTTTTTTCAATATTTAAATGGTTTTATGTTTGTTCTGAAACATAAATGTGTAGGTTGAGGTTATTATTTTTTTTTTTTTATTATATAAATTTATATCTTTAAGTAATATTTTGTATAAATCCCATGGGGCTTTGTATTGATGGTGAATGGGTGCATTGTTAAGGCACTCTTTGCAATAGGTCACTAGTTCAAATCCCTAGTGGGTGCTTACCTACCAAAAAAAAGAGTAATATTTTGCATAGATAACAAACAATATAAATATGTGCTAAGGTTATCATTAAATTTATTTTTTAATAAGTTTATATATTCTTAAGTAATATTTTGCATAGATAATAAACATAAGATAAAACATGATTATAGTTACAATTTAACCTCGTACAATTTAATCTAAATAAACATAACTTTTAAAGTCCTTTAAAATTTTAAACTAAAATATATCCAAATCTTCTTTTTTTTTTCTAGTGCAATCTACAAGTGGGGATGTTTTGTAATCATGTGATAAGATATCAATTCTATCCACTCCCTATAACAACTTGGTGCACTTTGTCTATTACCCCTAATGTGAACATAATTTAATTAGGAGATTAAACCAAAAACTTCATAATATTTTATGTAACAACATACCTACTTTGTCAAGTAAGCTATCTTATAAACTAAAACTATTAGTTTATTATTATTTCATTATTATGTTTTTTTAAATGACCACATATAAATATAATTTATTTAAATGAAAAAAATAAATTATTTAAGTAAATTAAATTTAAATCATTTACTGTTATTGAATGAAAAAAAAAAAATATGTTAAAATAAAATAAATTTAAAGCTATTTTTTCTATATAGGGAAAAACTAATTTTTAATGTGACTAGTGGAATCTATAACTCAATCTAATAATCATGTCATAAGATGTCAATATGTCAATTCAATTAGCTACCACTATAACCACTTGGTACACCATACCTACTATTAATATAGATACATGGTAATTTGGGGATTGAAGAGTAAGCCTTATAATATTTTATGTAACACTTTACATGCCTTGTCAAATAACCTATCCTATGAACTAAAGAGATTGCTTTATTATTATACTTTCTCAAAACGAACATAAACATATAAAAACAAAATGTATTAAAAAAAATAAAAGCTTTAAGTAAATTAAAGGAAAAGAGTATAACAAAATTATTAGAAAATAACTATTTTGAAAATGTAATATTTTATAATATTATGAAAATATAATTATATTTAAAATTAAAATTTTTAATTAACCAATAGCTTCCTATTTCAACTTAAGGTGTTTCTTTTTCAACTTAAGGTGGGTTACGATCTGCTGACTTTTTTTCAACTGGGGATTGATTCTCAAGGGAATATAATATTTTTAATGTTATGTACTAGTTATAGTTTATTTGGAAATCGCTTTTAAATTTTAATTTATTGATCCAAACTATTAGTGATAGTAGAGATTTTGCCTCTACAAAATATTCTATAATATTATAAATAGTAGTGACATATCAAAGATTGACATTTATCTCCATGGTAAAGTTTAGATTATTATCTATGGTTAAGAATATTGTAGCATGTTTTCTTAAATGTATATATTTTTAACTCATATATTGATTATTTTTATAATAATAATAATTATTATTATTATAAATTAGTATTTTTTTTTAATCTTAACGTGTAAGATATCTAGTGAATAAGTATTTTTCTATTGATCATAGACTAGGTAAACCAACCTTTTTATTGTTGGGTAAACTATATTTATTATCATCATAATATAAATGTTTTTCATTTTCATATTAAAAAAATAACTTTTTTTAACTTATCAGTATTAATAAATAAATAAAATTAACCCTTCAAATTTATATACAACCTTTCTCTTCAAATTTGATCCCAACTCAAATCCCTTATAACATTGATAAAATTGCATCACATTCACTCTTTCCATTTATGGCTAACATGATTATAAGCTACCTACGCATCCTTATCTATCTCATAGTAACCTGAATTAATTACCCCATCTAAGAAAAAAAGAAATTTTTTATTTAAATATAATATAAAATATATTTAAACAAGGGTTAACCTTATAAACATTTTTATGCTACACATTATTTTTGTTTAAAATAATAAAATTATTTGTACCCTGAAAACATGTTATAATTTATATAATTTAATATTAAGTGTTCTATAATAAATTGTATTATATATATAAAAATTTAGATTGAGACATGTTGAGGTAAGTTGTAGTGATCATATTGGCATACTTAATATATGTGTAGAAGAGAAAATTTTAGGGACTAATATTTGTAGGTGGTTAATTTTCTATGTTTTTTCCAAAAAAATTCGTCAATTTTCATTTTCGCTAAAAATTATTAACCCAAATTTTATATCATAAAATATTTTACCTTAAAACTAGCCAAAATTTTATAGAGACTATATAAAATCATTAGAAATTTGAATATTTTTACAAACATATTGCTAAACCTTTTAAAGTTTACATGTTAGGGACTAGGAAGGTTCGTCAAGGTTTCTAAACTTTAAGATAAATTTCTTGATCCGAATTTAAACAGAAACACAACAAATTACAGATATAACCATAAATACAGAGATGGAGCAGAAATAACACTTCTTTTCATTAATATTATATAATGAAAAATGCTTACAAACATAATGGAAATGACACTAGCTCGAGCGATTGTAGCTTATCTCTGAGAAGAGATGTGGTGGATACCTACCTCTGAACTGAGTTACAATGAGGCTCAAAGGCCTTTTTATTATTGAACAATAAAAGAAAACCCTAAACAACCAAAACCCTAACCCGAGGAGATGTAACAATAAGCTTTTATGGGCCCCATTGGGGCTGGTTGGGTAACCAACTTCCGAAGGTTGTAACTTGGTCATATTATCTCTGTTTAACGAGAATGATACCTCGTTGGAAAGATCTCTCTGAGGAATACAACTGAAAATGAAATTTCCATGAAAACGCACGAAAGAATATTGAAAAAAACATCATTTATGGCCTAAAAATGGATCTAGAAGTTCTGGACTAAAAAAACTGCCAAAAATAGTAAATTGTGCTACAATTAAGGAAACTGATAAATAAATAAATAAATAAATAACTTCCAGAACAATGGTGAGGGTCCAAGTGGAATAGGAAGGCAGCCACCAATATCTACCTGGATCATTTCCATCCTTAAAATTGTCCCTGATCTATAGGCTTAAAAGGGACAAGAAACTTTATAAACGAGGATCTCATTTTAGTAATCCAAAGAGATTCAAAAGGTAAAGGAAGCCAGAAAGGAAAATGGGAAATCATTGGAAATAGGAAGCTATTATTAGGTATATAGACCAAAAAGAGAGTAATAAATAGGTATTTGGAACACTTTTGAACCTCTTTTGGAATTATCATGGCTTTCCATGACATAAATGTGCTATATGAAATACGATCCCAAGAGAAATTAATATTATTCATTTAGTCGAAAATTGGGAGCATGATGAGTCTAAGGTACCTCACATACATGGATTCACTTAGCTTGGAAAAATAAATCCTCTTATATAGGGATTGGGGAAACAACCTATAATATTAAAAGGAATGTCTCTCCTCACATTGAGCTTCATAAGACTAACCCCCTAAATTGGTACATATGGGTTGGAATATCTAACATTAACACTAAGAAGGTTATATAGAAATTTGTTATTTTGTATCTATCAACTCTACCTTTTAGAAGAAAAATAATATAGATAAGAATTTTTGTTATAGTACCTTAGAACATGATATTCATAGTTTAGGGAATGAAGGTAGCATCCTATTGTTAGGACACTTTAATTCCATAACTACATCTAAAAAAACTGTTCTTCTAAATAATGATTAAAACCCTAATCCTCTTCTCATAGATGAAGACATTGACTAAGCTAGTAGATTCAAAAGATAATATGAATGAATAATCAAGAATTTATTTGGTATTGACTTAATAAAACTATGTATTTCTAAAGACCTCATAAATTTCAATGGTATAATCATGTGGCCAAACTCCAACCATATGAATTGTATTTATAGGCTTAAGAGTAATTTTGTGGACTATGTGATATTTGATATCCTTGTTTCAAGCCAAATTGTAAAATTTGGCCTCTTGAATGATCGTGAGCATGACTCTAATAATAGACCTATAACCTTAACTCAAAAATTTTCCATGCAAAATAAGCACATGGATGAGAATTGTTAGAATCAAAGTCACCTTCTTTTTGACAATAGTAAAATGGAGCTCCTTTTCTTAAAGGATTTAAATACAAATTTTCACCTCTAAGATTATGAGGATAAATTTGAAAAGCTCTGTCATAATTTTACTAGAACCCTCTCCACTACCATTAGAAAATTCTCTATTGAAGTGTCATTTAAAAATAATAATACAACTACCAACCCCTTTGTCTGATAATGATTGTAAAATTGCTAGAAAAGTGATTAGCAATGCTCCTAATGAAACTATAAAACTTGATAGAATAAATATGTACAATGCTCTTTTTAAGAGAATTAAAAGATACCATATAAGTAGAAATCAATAAAAGTTATTGCACCTCTCCAAGTCTGACACTAGAAAACTTTGGAGGAAAACTATGATTCGTAAGACTAAATAAAATCATCTGATTCCCTTGAATAACTTGAATATTTATCTTTAAAACCTCTATGAATCCCCTAACGCTGTGGAAAACATTTGTAATTCCCCTATAAAGGATGATATATTTTCTTTGGAAGGCATTGAGTTTTTGGTTAAGCAGCTCACTAGTGGGAAAGCTAAGGACATTGAAGGCTACTAAGCTAAAATTCTTAAATCGGAGAACCTATCTTCATCTTACACAAACACAAGCTATTTAATGTTGTAATCAAGAAAGTATTCCCTAAGAATTGGATGCAGAGATTTATTGTTTCTATGTCTATGAGTGGGGATAAAAGCATTTCCACTAACTACATGACCATTATGATTAGCCACATTATATCCAAGTTTTATGGGCTTATTTTAGAAAATAATATGATCCTTTTGCTTCAAGCCATGGTAAAAGAACTAAAGGCCAAGCTAGGTTTATTTGTTATCATTGAACCATGGACCAACTTGTTACTATTAGGATAATTGCAAAGGAATGCCACAATAATAAAAAATGATCTCTTCTGTTGTTTTCAGTAACTTTAGAAAATATTTTGACACCATTTCTAGCACAAAATTATGGATGACGCTACAAGACATAATGGTTATTCTCAAGTTTAGGGGTGTTGTTACAAGTTTGTACAAAAATGTTATTACCAAGCTTAAAGCCATTGAGGGTTAGTCAAAATAAATTAAATGTAATACAAGAGTCAAGCAAGGGTGTCACTTCTCCCCTACCCCTTCTAGCATATACATTGGTAAGCTGGAAGAGTGCTTGGAAGATGCAAGTTGCGTTGCCCCCATGCTCAGTAATTTTTTTCTGCTTTATCTTGATGATATTGTTCATTTGGAAAATATTTGTTATGATCTTGGGAAGTAACTAAGAATCCTCTAATATTTTTTCTCCAAGATGGGCATGATTGTTAATATTGACAAAACTAAAGTCACGATAATTAAATATAAAAATATCAGTTATGATACTTTCATTTATGACAAAAACACTTTGGAGGAAGATCATTCATACAAATATTTTGGAATTGAAATCCATCATAAGCAACATTGAATTATAAAATTAAGGACAAATGGAGGTTGGAAATATTATTATGGACTTGAAAACAATTGTAAGTGAAAAATATTTGAATATGGGAGTTAAAAAGGTTTCTCTTTGATATTCTTATTAATAATGTTATTTTAAATGGATGTGAGTTGTTTAGTTTCACTATATCCAAAGAGTAATTCATGAAGAATGAATAGATCAAAAAGTTGTTTATAATCTACAAGGTCAATATTAAAAGAAAGACTCCATACTTGATCCTCCTTATTAAAGAAAGGCTTTCCCCCATTAAAATCATGGCTATAAATACCAAATGTTTCCAATAAGTTCTTCTATATCAATCCAAAAAAACCCCATCTTTGGCTCCAATCACAGTGGTTTAAGGATGACTAGCCCTAGTTAGATGATTGGGAGATAATGCAGGAGCTCATATTACAAAATACAAATAATACTAAAATTTCATTACTTCGAAATTCAAGAAAAAATTATGGGATGATAAAGAGTTAAAGGAAAAAAAGAAACAAAGATATTATAAGGAGGTGATCAGTTTTTATTTCGAAAACCAAAATTATATTTCTATATTCACTAGTGTTAAGAAGAGAATGAAGATTGCCAAGATAAGAATTAATCCTTATGAGCTTCATAGTGAAACTCAATTTTGGTTGGTTCCTGAAATCCATGAAATGAAATGGAATGTTGATTTTGTACTTTATGTTATTAAAAAAAAAAGGATATACTTTTGATATTCTAGATTATGATTTATTTCCTATTTACTTTGATAAGTGTGTATATTTTTGAATTGGAAGGAAAAATATAGATTAAATAATGGGAAGGCATTAAATAACTGTCCTCCCTTTTAATCCTCACTATGCAATTTTAAACTTGCTCAAGGGTTAACGTCATAGGAAAATTCACTTGGAAATAGGGAAATTCCAAGTATAGTTAGGAGATCCATAAGTTCTATAGGATAATCTTCTCATCTTTATACAACAAACCATTGATTCTATAATGTTAATGTTTGGAAGACCTATAAGAGATGAATGCTTGTGGAAGGCACACATGGGAATTTGTTGGCAACAATGTCCATATTATTTTAACAAAACCCATGGGACTACAATAGATTCATCATCATGCCTTCAAAACTTTAGAGTGAAGAGAAATGAAGGAATATCTAATTAGTGTTGGTCATGAGGATATGTTTCAAGGTTTCATTTTGATGGAAAATAAGACAATTTGAGACACCAAAACTCCTCTCTCTATCCTCTCTTCTAATGAGAAACACTATCATTCAAGTATAATAAGTTATGGATTCAACTTGCACATTCAATGGCTTCCCCCATCTGTAGTTATTTTCATGAAGAAAAAACTTGGGAAACATAACTACCAAGAAAAGTACTTACCTCGTTTATCATAATAGACCATGTGACATCTTTTAAGATGGGTCCATCAACATTTTTTGGCCATTTGACTTGTATGTTTTCACTATTTATAGTATCATAAATTAATTTATCATCGAATTCTTTATAGCGCCATATTTTCTCCATAAATTTAGATGTAATAATATTTGTAATATTGTCATTTTTATACAAAGTGACATCTTCATTTCTTCCACAATAACCTAGACAATGCTTTGCATGTATATTCCATCCCCACTCAAACCATATGTAGTTTTTATTGGAGTTTGGAGAAATCTTGGGAAACCTCTTGTATTCCATGTTGTTTATCTTGTTCTTATACATTAGGTACCTAGTCATAGTCATTCTATGAGTGAGGGGAATACATAATAGGATAGAGTATATCTCCTTTAGTTTTGATATTAGATGTTATACAACACTTTTGGATTTTATTTATATTTCTCTATGATTATCTAGAGATACTGCAACCCCAAACTTTACAACTATATAAGATAAAAGGAATGATAACAATCTTAAATAGGAATATATTCTTATCAGATACCAAAAGTTGTACTAATTTATAAATGTTTTCAAGTTAATAATAAATTT
>APFE031689759.1:150705-172505 GCA_000404065.3 Pinus taeda
ATCTTAATATCTAGTGAAATAAGTATTTTTCTATTGATCATAGACTAGGTAAACCAACCTTTTTATTGTTGGGTAAACTATATTTATTATCATCATAATATAAATGTTTTTCATTTTCATATTAAAAAAATAACTTTTTTTAACTTATCAGTATTAATAAATAAATAAAATTAACCCTTCAAATTTATATACAACCTTTCTCTTCAAATTTGATCCCAACTCAAATCCCTTATAACATTGATAAAATTGCATCACATTCACTCTTTCCATTTATGGCTAACATGATTATAAGCTACCTACGCATCCTTATCTATCTCATAGTAACCTGAATTAATTACCCCATCTAAGAAAAGAATTTTATTTAAATATTAGATTATTAAATATATTTAAAACAAGGGTTAACCTTATAATATTTTTTCAACTTATTTATAAAAATTAATTGTACCTAAACATGTTAATAATTTATATAATTTAATATTAAGTTGTCTATAATAAAATGGTTTTTATATATTAAAATATAGATTGAGGAACATTGTTTGAGTTAATTGTAGTGATCATTAATCAACTTAATTATGTGTAGAAGAGAAATTTTAGGACTAATTTTGCAGGTGAGTTATTTTCTATGTTTTTTCCAAAAACATCCGTCAATTTCCATTTTTGCTAAAAATTATTAGCCCAAATTTTATATCATGAAATATTTTACCTTAAAACTAGCCAAAATTTTATAGAGACTATATAAAATCATTATAAATTTGAACATTTTTACAAACATATCACTAAACATTTTATAGTTTACATGTTAGGGACTAGGAAGGTTCGTCGAGGTTTCTAAACTTTAAGATAAATTTCCTGATCCGAATTTAAACAGAAACACAAAAAATTACAAATATAACCATAAATATATAGATGGAGAAGAAATAACACTTCTTTTCATTAATATTAAATAATGAAAAATGCTTACAAACAGAATGGAAATGAGATTAGCTCAGGTGATGGTAGCTGATCTCTAAGAAGAGATGTGGTGGATACCTGCCTTTGAACTGAGTTACAATGAGGCTCAAGGGCCTTTTTATTATTGAACAATAAAAGAAAACCCTAAACAACCAAAACCCTAACCCGAGGAGATGTAACAAAAAGATTTTATGGGCCCCATTGGGGTTGGTTGGGCAACCAACTTCCCAAGGTCGTAACTTGTTCATATTATCTCTGCTTGATTTGCATGATACCTCGTTGGAAAGATCTCTCTGAGGAATACAAATGAAAATGCAATTTCTATCAAATCGCACAAAAGAATATTGCCAAAAAACATCATTTAGGGCCTCAAAATGGATCTGGAAGTTCTGGACTAGAAAAACTACTAAAAATAGTAAATTGTGCTACAATTAAGGAAACAGACCAAAAAAAAAACTTCCAGAACAATCGTGAGGGTCCAAGTGGACTAGGCGGGCGGCCACCAATATCTACCTGGATCATTTCCATCCTTAATATTGTCCCTGATCTATAGGCTTAAAAGGGACAAGAAACTTTATAAATGAGGATCTCATTTTAGTAATCCAAAGAGGTTCAAAAGGTAAAGGAATCTAGAAAGGAAAATGGGCAATCATTGGAAATAGGAAGCGATTATTAGGGATATAGACCAAAAAGAGAGTAATAAATAGGTATTTGGAACACTTTTGATCCTCTTTTGGAACTATCATGGCTTTCCTTGACATAATCGTCCTATATGAAATATGATCCCAAGAGAAATTAATATTATTCATTCAGTTGAAAATTGGGAGCATGATGAGTGTAAGGTACCTCACATACATGGATTCACTTAGCTTGGAAAAATAAATCCTCTTACAGAGGGATTGGGGAAACAACCTATAATATTAAAAGGAATGTCTCTCCTCACATTGAGCTTCATAAGTCTCACCCCCTAAATTGGTACATATGGGTTGGAATATCTAACATTAACACTAAGAAGGTTTATAGAAATTTGTTATTTTGTATCTATCAACTCTACCTTTTAGAAGAAAAATAATATAGATAAGAATTTATGTTATAGTACCTTAGAACATGATATTCGTAGTTTAGGGAATGAAGGTAGCATCCTATTGTTAGGAGACTTTAATGCCATAACTACATCTAAACAAACTATTCTTCTAAATAATGATTGAAACCCTAATCCTCTTAGCATAGATGAAGACATTGACTTAACTAGTAGATTCAAAAGAAAATATGAATGAATGATCAAGAATTTATTTGGTATTGACTTAATAAAACTATGTAATTCTGAAGACCTCATAATTTTCAACGCTATAATCATGTGGCCACAATCCAACCATATGAATTGTATTTATAGGCTTAAGAGTAATGTTGTGGATTATGTGATATTTGATATCCTTGTTTCAATCCAAATTGTAAAATTTGGCCTCTTGAATGATCGTGAGCATGACTCTAATAATAGACCTATAACCTTAACTCAAAACTTTTCCATGTAAAATAAGCACATGCATGAGAATTGTTAGAATCAAAGTCACCATATTTTTGAAAATAGTAAAATGGAGCTCCTCTTCTTAAAGGATTTAAATACGGATTTTCACCTCTAAACTTATGAGGATAAATTTCAAAACCTCTATCATAATTTTACTACAACCCTCTCCACTACCATTAGAAAATTCTCTATTGAAGTGTCATTTAAAAATAATAATACAACTACCAACCCCTTTGTATGATAATGATTGTAAAATTGCTAGAAAAGTGATTAGCAATGCTCCTAATGAAACTTTAAAACTTGATAGAATAAATATGTACAACGCTCTTTTTAAGCGAATTAAAAGATAACATATAAGTAGAAACCAATAGAACTTATTGCACCTGTCCAAGTCTGACCCTAGAAAACTTTGGAGGAAACTTATGATTTGTAAGACTAAATAAAATCATTTGATTCCCTTGAATAACTTGAATATTTATCTTTAAAACCTCTATGAATCCCCTAACACTGTGAACAACATTTGTAATTCCCCTATAAAGGATGATATATTTTCTTTGGAAGGCATTGAGTTTTGGGTTAAGCAGCTCACTAGTGGGAAAGCTAAGGACATTGAAGGCTACTAAGCTAAAATTCTTAAATCAGAGAACCTATCTTCATCTTACAGAAACACAAGCTATTTAATGTTGTAATCAAGAAAGTATTCCCTAAGAATTGGATGCAGAGATTTATTGTTTCTATATCTATGAGTGGGGATAAAAGCATTTCCACTAACTACATGACCATTATGATTAGCCACATTATATTCAAGTTTTATGGGCTTATTTTAGAAAATAATATGATCATTTTGCTTCAAGCCATGGTAAACGAACTAAAGGCCAAGCTAGGTTTATTTGTTATCATTGAACCATGGACCAACTTGTTATTATTACAATAATTGCAATGGAATGCCACAATAATAAAAATGATCTCTTCTGTTGTTTTCAGTAACTTTAGAAAATATTTTAACACCATTTCTAGCACAAAATTATGGATGACGCTACAAGACATAATGGTTATTCTCAAGTTTATGGTTGTTGTTACAAGTTTGTACAAAAATGTTATTACCAAGCTTAAAGCCATTCAGGGTTAGTCAAAATAAATTAAATGTAATACAAGAGTCAAGCAAGGGTGTCACTTCTCCCCTACCCCTTCTAGCATATACATTGGTAAGCTGGAAGAGTGCTTGGAAGATGCAAGTTGTGTTGGCCCCATGCTCAATAATTTTTTTCTGCTTTATCTTGATGATATTGTTCATTTGGAAAATATTTGTTATGATCTTGGGGAAGTAACTAAGAATCCTCTAATATTTTTTCTCCAAGATGGGCATGATTGTTAATATTGACAAAACTAAAGTCATGATAATTAAATCTAAAAATATCAGTTATGATACTTTCATTTATGAAAAAAACACTTTGGAGGAAGATACTTAATACAAATATTTGGGAATTGAAATCCATAATAAGCAACATTGAATTATAAAATTAAGGACAAATGGAGGTTGGAAATATTATTATGGACTTGAAAACAATTGTAAGTGAAAAATATTTGAATATGGGAGTTAAAAAGGTTTCTCTTCAATATTCTTATTAATAATGTTATTTTAAATGGATGTGAGTTGTTGAGTTTCACTATATCCAAAGAGTAATTCACGAAGAATGAATAGATCAAAAAGTTTTTTATAATCTACAAGGTCAAGATTAAAAGAAAGACTATGTACTTGATCCTCCTTATTAAAGAAAGGCTTTCCCCCATTAAAATCATGGCTATAAATACCAAAATGTTTCCTGTAAGTTCTTCTATATCGATCCAAAAACCCCCACCTTTGGCTCAACTCACAGTGGTTTAAGGATGCCTAGCCCTAGTTAGATGAATGGGAGATAATGCAACAGCTCATATTGTAAAATACAAATAATATTAAAATTTCATTACTTTGAAATTCAAGAAAAAATTGTGGGATGATAAAGAGTTAAAGGAAAAAAAGAAACAAAGATATTATAAGGAGGTGATCAGTTTTTATTTCGAAAACCAAAATTATATTTCTATATTCACTAGTGTTAAGAAGAGAATGAAGATTGCCAAGATAAGAATTAATCCTTATGAGCTTCATAGTGAAACTCAATTTTGGTTGGTTCCTGAAATCCATGAAATGAAATGGAATGTTGATTTTGTACTTTATGTTATTAAAAAAAAAAGGATATACTTTTGATATTCTAGATTATGATTTATTTCCTATTTACTTTGATAAGTGTGTATATTTTTGAATTGGAAGGAAAAATATAGATTAAATAATGGGAAGGCATTAAATAACTGTCCTCCCTTTTAATCCTCACTATGCAATTTTAAACTTGCTCAAGGGTTAACGTCATAGGAAAATTCACTTGGAAATAGGGAAATTCCAAGTATAGTTAGGAGATCCATAAGTTCTATAGGATAATCTTCTCATCTTTATACAACAAACCATTGATTCTATAATGTTAATGTTTGGAAGACCTATAAGAGATGAATGCTTGTGGAAGGCACACATGGGAATTTGTTGGCAACAATGTCCATATTATTTTAACAAAACCCATGGGACTACAATAGATTCATCATCATGCCTTCAAAACTTTAGAGTGAAGAGAAATGAAGGAATATCTAATTAGTGTTGGTCATGAGGATATGTTTCAAGGTTTCATTTTGATGGAAAATAAGACAATTTGAGACACCAAAACTCCTCTCTCTATCCTCTCTTCTAATGAGAAACACTATCATTCAAGTATAATAAGTTATGGATTCAACTTGCACATTCAATGGCTTCCCCCATCTGTAGTTATTTTCATGAAGAAAAAACTTGGGAAACATAACTACCAAGAAAAGTACTTACCTCGTTTATCATAATAGACCATGTGACATCTTTTAAGATGGGTCCATCAACATTTTTTGGCCATTTGACTTGTATGTTTTCACTATTTATAGTATCATAAATTAATTTATCATCGAATTCTTTATAGCGCCATATTTTCTCCATAAATTTAGATGTAATAATATTTGTAATATTGTCATTTTTATACAAAGTGACATCTTCATTTCTTCCACAATAACCTAGACAATGCTTTGCATGTATATTCCATCCCCACTCAAACCATATGTAGTTTTTATTGGAGTTTGGAGAAATCTTGGGAAACCTCTTGTATTCCATGTTGTTTATCTTGTTCTTATACATTAGGTACCTAGTCATAGTCATTCTATGAGTGAGGGGAATACATAATAGGATAGAGTATATCTCCTTTAGTTTTGATATTAGATGTTATACAACACTTTTGGATTTTATTTATATTTCTCTATGATTATCTAGAGATACTGCAACCCCAAACTTTACAACTATATAAGATAAAAGGAATGATAACAATCTTAAATAGGAATATATTCTTATCAGATACCAAAAGTTGTACTAATTTATAAATGTTTTCAAGTTAATAATAAATTTTCAATCCGTAATTAACCCATTTTCTCTATGGTTTCAATTACATGTACTATAAATAAATATTCTTAAAATAAACATTCTAACCAAATTTAACTAGCGATATCAACATAACATAGTTATATAGATGGGAAAAAACTTGTATATGCATTAAACAAGTTTTTGCTGATATTTAATTCATGTGACCATTGATTGTGCAAGAGGCACATGAGGGAGATGTGTAAGCATAATGTAAGATTGTGGGCCAACATTTTTTAAATATAGGCACTATTTTAATCAAGTTGTTTAATTTCTTATTTTTACCTTATTAACATATTTTTAATTTTTCTCTATTAATATAATATTTTTATAATTATTTTTCCTTTTACTTAAAATCATTCTTTTATTTTACATTTAAAAAATTTATTATAATTTCTTAATTAATATTAAAAAAAATAATTATGTTCATTTTTTTAGTTATTAACATTATAAAGTTTATAACCAATCTCATTTATCTTCTTTTAAATATTAGTATTTATTAATTCAGACTTTTGCTCTAAATGTAATATTATAAAATTAAAGGTAGAATTTGATCACTTAGTCTCCTTCTCAATAATACATTTTAATTATTTTCCTTGTTGCTTTAGTTATATCTTTAAATATTTCAATATTTTTACATATTTAATATTATAGCCTTTAAGTTTTTTTTTTTTTTTTCCTTCTGCTCTTCTATTTAAGCTGAAAAAATATTTATAAAATGATGATATTAGGATTGTCTACAGGGAAAAATGCTTTTCAATCTATTTTTTCAATATTTTCTTCTTTAACCTCCATTACGCTTCTTGCAAAGAGCTTCACACCCACCTCAAGCTTAGTTTTTTATAAAAAACAAGAGGGTTTCTTCTTCATTTGTTATATATATATATATATATATTATTATTTTATTATTATATATGAAATAATTTGGTAGTAATGACTAGGAGAAAGTTTTGTCGATGCATTTTGAACCTCCAGTGTGGTTCATCGCTTAGAATAAGATGAAGAGGGCAATCATGGCATAGAGAAACATAGAGACCCTTTAACAGCTATAACAAACTGCTAGTTTTTTAAAGTAACATTCTAATATATAACGTTAATTACTAAGATCAAATTATGTTAAATATAATCAAATATTAATTTATGGTTCTATATTTAGTTAAATAATTAGATTAAAATAAGAATTAAAAATTCAATGTCAAACTTAACACAAGGAGTTAAGGCCCTAAAAAATTAATGGAGCGAAGACCCTAATTATTTTATTTCAACAACATAATCAAAATAATAAAAATTCTTATCAATAAACAATGTAAATAAAAAGAAAAATAATAAAAATTAGTAAAAATCCTTGAATTAAAAATCAAAGCCAAACTTAAAAGAAGGAGCTAAGGCCCTAAAAATAATTAATGGAGTCAAGAAAAATCAATTAAATAAAGTAATAAAAAAATTCATGTATAGACAATGTAAAAAATAATTAGTAGAAACCTTGAATAACCAATAAAAACAAAAATATAAATTAAATTAAAATAACTAAATAACTAAATAAATAAACTAATGATAAATAAATTAAGATAAAATTTAAACATATATATAAAAATACACAATCAAAATAATAGAAATTAAGGAGAAAAAAAAAGAAATATAAATTCAATAATTTAAAACTAAAGAAAATTAAAATTAGGAAGGCACAACAAGGGCCCAACTTCCGCTAATTTTCCATCCATCATCTCTATTTAGATTATTAGGCATTCCTTTGATTTCTAGGCCTTCCCTGAATTTATGATGATAGAATTGACTAATCCTAACAATGACCTAGGCCTTCTCAATGCAGATGTGATGCTTAGTCTTTTCTGCATGTTCTGTCAAAGCTAAGGAGTGGGTCCTACCATGCTTGATGTCAGCGACATGCTCATGAATCCTTTGATTAATTGAGTGATCGGTATCACCTATGTAGGGAGTCCCACAAGAATAAGGGATAACGTAAACACCTTTCATATTTTTAGGATCCACCGAATATTTTACAAATCTTAGGGAGCTCCAGATGGTATTTAAAGGCCAAAAGGTTGAAGGAACCTTATGCTTCCTTAATATCTTCACAATATTGTGAGTGGTCCCTTGGATAAATGGGAGATGCACCCCGAAAAATTGATCCCTGGGTTCCTTTGTAATCTTAGGACCTTTCTTAGCTTTAGGGAAGGTGTTAATACATTGGTGCCTACTGTACCAATTTTTATATAAAACATTTAGGAGATGATATTTCTCATTATTAAGATGGTTTTCATCAAAAAATTGTAAATCTCTAGTTGCGAAAGTGTTGAGAACACAATATTTTGAGCCGGTAAATGATGAGATTTAGCATGAATATATTGCTCCATGTGAGTTTTCTTCTGAAAGATCTAATGAGAAAAAGAGTCACCATCCTTCCTCAAACGGAGGACATTGAGGAAAGTGAGAATACCATTGCTTTCACATTCCAAGGTGAACTTTATGGAACTAGATTGATTCTTAAGATGACAGGAAAAAGGTCCATCTTTTCCTTCCATGGGACCAAATGACACAAGTGTAATCCAGAAACCTCTTGTAGAAAATCCTATAGATTCACAAGATCATGCAATGTACTAAAGAAAGAGACAAGAATCTACTTCTACTCTGTACAGAGCAACCACATAAAGATCAAGCAAAACAATAATCGACAAAAGGAAGAAAATCAATGACACATAACACAATAAATATCTAGGGAAAGGCACAGCTCAAAACCCTACTACCTGTATTGCATTAATCATAAATCCAAGATGATAATACAATTCTTGTTTTCACAAGAACAATCCCAACTTTCGGTACAATCAATCTCAAGCTCAAAAGCAAGCTCTTGGCCAACACTTAGCCAATTCTCTAGCTCTCCAAGACCCTACATCCTTGTGCAATTCCTATGGTTGATTAGCCCATCTTAAAGGGAAATAAGTGCATCCAAAACTATGCAATCCCTTCAAGGATCAGTTCTTGATTACATGCACTATCTGTACAACACATAAAATTATACAATAAATAGTACATTGTCCCTCCACTCTAGTCTCAACTAGGTCTTTCTCAAAATCGACATGCATGAGTTTCTGATGAGGGAATATTCAGCTAATTGGAGTAGCACTAGTTAATGCATTAGTGCACGAACTAACTCTTAACTCGCTATTAGTTCCTCAAATAGTTTGGAACTAATTTAACTGGACTTAATTTAGTAAACTAATTTAACTAATTAAAACTCATACTTAACTCATCCTATACCCCTATAATATAGGGAGAACATATACATTACTTCAGAAAGACTTGTAACTCAAAATTCCTAAGCTAATTAAGTTAACTAAACTTAATTAACTATTTGCAAGTTGCTATAAGAATACAATTCAATTTTAATTCACAATTTAATTCAAGGACAAATTAAAATCGAATTTATGGATTCTATTTTTGTCATTTCTTGTTACAATTTTCAACACTCCCTCTCAACAAGAAAGGAATTCAAATCGATCCTGATCTTGAACCTTTGTAATTTTCTGCATCCAACACTTCTCTCTACCGTTGTTGCTCCAGTAACTCCACAAACAAAAAAACACCCAACCTGAATCAGAATGATGCCTTTGGCATCAAAGTGTCTAGATACTATTGCCTATGTCAACTAAAAACTCTGCCTTTATACACTATTTTTAATGCTTCTCTACGCCCTTCAGTATCTTACTTCTCTAGCCTTTATCACTCTAATATTTGACTACATCAATCCCACTAATTCCTCCCACTACTATGTACTTTAGGCTCTTGTAGAAAGATTTGATCCATGAGATAAAACCACTAAATGGACCCTGTGTAATTTCAACCCTCTTGGGACTATCAGTTCACATTGCCCCACCTCACACCTAGAGGTATGGATGCATGTGATCCCTCTTCCCACTTGGCTCGAAATTTCCGCCTACTAGAGGTCTCTGCATGACTAGATGCCTCCACTTGGTCTCCTGTCAGCTTCTCTAATTGTGGTTTCTCCACAATTGTCTCAGACTACTTCTTCTTTTCTTGAGTGGATCTCTCCACTCAGTCTCCTCTTAGCTTCTCTAGATGTGGCTACTCTGCAACTTCTTGAAGTCACTTTAGAAGCTTCTTCTATGGCTGCATGTTGAGAGGTAATTTACTCTCCCTCTCAACCACCAAGTCTCTAACCTTTGCCTTGTTACTCAAGGCTTTGCATGTAGCTTAAACCTCAAGAGCATATAGGTTCTTAACCCATGCACTGATCTGTTTCACATGTCCCGTGGTGATGTGTCTAGGGAAAGCCTTTCCGTTACTAAAAACCACATCATAGCCATGGTCTTCCAATACTGGGATTGAAACTAGATTCTTCTTTAGTCCTGGAACATACATCACATATGTGATCCTGAGAGGGGATCTAGAGTTCCTCTAAAAGGTAACTATACTGATCTTAGTAGCTCTATACCTCTCATCATCTCCAAACTCTATAATTTTCTTGAGTCTTTCTCTTCAAAATCACTAAAGAGATCTCTATTCCATGTCATATGGAATGAGGCACCACTGTAAAGATACCACACACCTCCCATGGCAGTGTCGGCCATGCATGAAATGAGAGTGAAATCAAGTTCGAATTGTGAAGCTTCACCTCCTACCACTACTTTCGGCTCCTTCTTGCTTTCTTTCTTCTGTGGGCAGTTCTTGGCATAGTTCCCATGCTCGTGACAGTGAAAACACTTGACTTTCATCAAGTCCATCTTCTTTCCACCCTCCTTGCCTTGGGACTCCTTTCACTTGGCCTTCTTCTCCTTACTCGCTAAGCCAAAATCCTCTTATACATCCTTAGAAGAGGTCCCCTCTTTGGTCTTCCTCCTGATCTCCTCTTGCATCAAATCCAACCACAATCGTTCCCAATCTAGCAGCCTCTCTCGACCATTGACAAAGTCCTTATAACTATGCCGAATCTTTGGGAGTCCTAGAAGATCAAGAATCACCATATCATCATCGAAAACTATGATTCCAACACTTCCAAGTTCATCATGACATTGAGTGAACTTGGTCAAGTATTTTGGAATAGTCTTTCTTTCTCCATTTTGATTTTTCGAAGAATCTCCTTTAATGCCAATTTCCTTTGGTCATTGTTGTTCTGATACAAGTCCATCAATGCTTCCTACATAAAATTCGGAGTTTCCTTCCAATGGAGACTCGAGACAATGTGATCTCGGACTCCCTCAAGGATTATCCACCTCACCCTTGCCACACACTTCTTCCATTCGGCCAGATTTTGAGCATCCGATGTTGGTGGCTTAGGAATGTCCTAATAACTAAATTCATTCAAACCATTATCCTCCAACATGACCTCCATCCTTTCCTTCTAGGCTATATAATTTGAGCTTCCATCGAAGGCATACTCGAACCGCAAACCATAGAATGCCATATGACAATCTTGAAGTATGAAATACAAATTCGAATTTCACCTGTAACCCTGAACTCGAAACTTCTAAATATCTTCTAGTATATTGTTCTGAGCTCTGATACCATGTAGAAAATCATCTAGATTCACAAGCTCATGCAACGTACTAAATAAAGAGACAAGAATCTAATTCTACTCTTTATAGAGGGAACACATAAAGATCAAGCAAAACAATAATCGACAAGATGAAGAACATCAATGGCACATAACACAAAAAATATCTAGGGAAAGCGATAGCTGAAAGCCCCACTATATGTATTTCATTAATTAGAAATCCAAGATTATAATACAATTCTTGTTCTCATAAGAACAATCCCAACACTCTCTAAAATCAATCTCCAGCTCAAACGTAAACTATTGGCAACACTTAACCAATTATCCAGCTCTCCAAGCCCCTATTTCCTTGCATAATTCCTATGGTTGATTAGCCCATGTTAAAGGGAAACCAGTGCATCCAGAATTGTGCAATCCCTTCAACGATCAGTTCCTGATTGCATGCACTATTTGTACAACTCAAAAAATTATACAACAAATAGTACATTGTCCCTGCACTCTAGTCTCAACTAGATCTTTCTTAGAATCAAAATGCATGGGTTTCTAATGAGGGAATCTTCACTTAACTAGAGTAGCACTATGTAGTGTATTAGTGCACCAACTGATTGTTAACTCACTATTAGTTCCTTAAACAGTTTGGAACTAATTTAACTAGACTTAACTTAATAAACTAAGTTAACTAATTAAAACTCATATTTAACTCATCCTGGACCCTTATAGTATAGGGAGAACATATACATGATTTCAGAAAGACTTCCAACTTGAAATTCCTAAGCTAATTAAGTTAATTAAACTCAATTATATTTACAAGTTGCTATGAGAATAGAATTCGATTTTGATTCAAAGTTTAATCCAAGGACACATTAAACTAGAATTTATGGATTCTATTTTTATCATTTCTTGTTTCTATTTTCAACACCTCTTCCATATCTTAGGAAGAAATCAAGTAGAGGCCAAGGAATTTGATTCAAAGTCCTCCATGAAAATATTAGCTACCACAGGAGAGAGGGGGGAACCCATCGCAACACGACAAGTTTGATCATAGAATTTCCCGTCAAAAGAGAAGAAAGTAGAGGTGAGACAAATTTCAACTAAACTAGTCATATCAAGATCCGTAATACGCTTGATGACTTCAATGGCCTCATAGATAGGGATAATAGTGTAAAGGGATACCACATCCAAAATCATAATATTTTCATCGAGATCAAGTTGAATACCCTTTAACTCATTGACAAATGATGAGGAGTCCTTGATAAAGGATTCAGTAAGGCCCACAAGGGGTTTAAGCTTCCGAACTAAATATTTAGCAAGAAGATAGGTCAACCCTCCTATTGTGTTGGCAATGGGTCTCACGGGAGCCCCTTCCTTATGAATTTTTGGAAGGCTATAGATTTTTGGGGTAAGAGGCTACTTTCGATAATCTTATGACTAAAAGAACTAACCGAGCTATTGGAATTTATAGCAAGATCCACACTTTTGGAGATCTTCTTTAAAGGATATTTATTAAATTTCCTGTAGCTAATGCTATTATAAAGGGGGTCCAACATTTTCTTTCGGTAATCCTCTTTATCTAAAATAACCACATAAATGCCCTTATCGGCTTTGAGAACAACAATATCCTTGTGATTGTTTAACGACTTGAAAGCATCAAACTCAAGTTTGCTAATGTTGTTCTTGGTGGATTTTTCCTTTCTAAGGATAACAACACAATCTTGTTTCATGAAAAGAAATCATATATATATATATATATATATATAATTAAACTTTTTCTGTGAATAAGGTTTCAGGTCCTTAACCTATTATTCTTTAAAATAGGTTATCATTTTAGTATGTACTAAATTTGCCTTTTTATTTGGTCTTACAGAAACTTAATTGATTTCTTTAATAATGAACACAATATCCATTTTAAATTTAAAAATTCAAATATAATTAAATCTAAATATTTTTTTTTTTTCTGGGCAAAGACTAAACTATTTATATTAAAGAAACTGAAAAAGTATTTACAAGAGGATTTAACCTCTCAGAGTGAGTGAGCAACTCTCTTTCAAAACTGTTCACAAAAAAGCCTGTTCCGCTGATTGTAAGGAACATGAGACAAAATGCTATCAACAGTAATATACTTCAAAGCAAAGAATAAATTTATTACAGGCTTAGAAGTCTACAAAAATGCAAAACATGTTCAAAAATACAGAGATTGTATGCTTGCTCTTCGGGAAATGTCGCCAGCCTCGGTACGCTGCGCCATGGTCGCCCAACAGATGTAGCCGATCCCAAAATACCATGTTCAAAACACGCATAAACACAACAGAACATATATATAACCCCCAGACCAGGAGCTGAAGATCTTACCTGCAGAACGGCGATAACTACTTGAGACTTTTTGAACATTGCTCATCTTCCTTGTCCGGATCTCGTTCCCAGGTAACCTCCATCCCAGCCGGGATATCTTCAGGTCTTAGGATTCCTGGCGGCAGTTTGAGGTAAAGGATATTAGCAAAGGAGTTGTCAGGCTCCTTGTCCAAGGCTTGCTTCTGGGGTGAAGCCTTCTTGGTGACGTCCATTGCTGGTGGAACCTCAGTGGTTTGCTGAGCAATGTTCATGGGTTCCTTGTCCTTCATGCTTCCTATTTCCTTTAGTACCTCTGCCTGCTCCTTAGAGTGTGCAAAAGTGCTGTCTTCTTCAAGCCTGCTCTGAGATGAACGACTGTAAGAGCTGTCTTCCATTCCCCTCCTCTGTGCTGAGTTGTCCGAGGAAGAAGGCGGTTGTTCCTCGGTTTCCGCCTTCCAGCTTCCCTCCTCCTCTTCTTCTTCAGAAAAAATAACTGTTACCAGAGCTGAGACGATTGGTTTGTTGGTCCTGCGTCTGAATTTGAATTTAGCCGACTACACAGTGTTGCTGATGGTGTATCCTGAGTCTTCCGTCCCAATTGAAGGGGGCGAAGCACAAGCAAGGGGAGAAATGCATCGTGGGCTTTGACTTCCCTTGCCTCCTGAGCTTCCCCTCTGCCCATAGTTGCATCCACAGCGAGGAGTAGCGCGCAGATGAGGAGCCATGGGATGCGTAGAGTGCTCTGTCACCACCTGAAGATTAAACAATGCCGCAATTGCTTCTCTTTCCACCTCTGAATTGAGGATTTTGAAGTCGTTTTCCAGAGAGGTCCCGCTTCCACGGTGCAGCACCACAACAGAACACGACCTTTGCTTATTCCTAATCGCAACCTCTCGAGAATGCCATGAACTAGATGCTAAAACTGTACATAGCTGAACCTTGAGGGAAGGCTTGCAGCCACCTATGCCTCCCTCCTCTTTCCTTGGCTGTCCATCACCTCCTTCTGCCTCAGAACCCCAATTCCCCTCCTGCGCACACAAACAGACTGTATCGAATGTTTTTGCTGCCATTCTGTAAATTCCCTCGGAGTTTCCTTGGGACAGAAGCCAAATTGAATAGCATTGAATGCTATTCATTACCACCCTTTGAACTACCATAGCAAACTGCCTGTGTATCGGCCCGCTGTCCTCTACGCGTGGCTGGCACATGGCTGCCTTTAATGCATGTTGGAACCCGCATCCGGGTAATTAAATCTAAATATTTTTTTTTTTTTCTCGTTAAAAGACTATCTAGACTATTGTATTATATGTACATGGAAACTGTTACAATCAGTGAAGCATGTCGTCCAGGGCCAACAGTTGCGCCCTGGATTTCTGAGCATGAAAAGCTCCCACGCGGAGCTGTGTCTACAAAATTCCCAGCATTCAAAGGCTCCCTCGCAGGGGCAGCATCAACTAAATTCCCATAACCCTTTTCAAAATTAACAGCATCTCTCCATAGAGGCCCAACAGACAAAAAAACTAAAGTGCTAAGGTGCAACATTACACAAAATAGACACATTGCTGCCCACGCAGGGGCGCCTTACTAAAATTGACTGAAGATAATGACTATCAGTCAGCCAAATCTGATCTAACATGAACTCAACCGAGAAGGGAATTGACCAAAGACCATTCTGATATGAACAAGACAGAGGCAGAGATGTTTGCTGCCGGACAACATAACCATAATGCAAAATTAAATTACCCGGTATTGCTTCAATCCTGGGAACGGGCGGAGGGTGGACGGTGGGCTGCAAGATGTGCCTCAGCCTCCTCACATAGGCTTTTGTCCTCCACGACGTGTGCCCAGCCATGGCCTTCTTCGACGCCTTCCCACATCGCCCTCCACTTCTCCTCGGTGAAGCCCAGAGGAGCTGGCCCCAATGATGGCGAGGGAGCTTGCACGGGTTCCTTCCCCTTGCCGTCAGCTTCCAACAATGGTTGCACAGCTTTTGCGTCCACTTCCTCTCCTCCTGATGGCATTGGTGGTGGCGCAACCGAGTCTTCCGCTTCTTTAGGCATTTTGGTAAACAAGAGTGAAATGTGGGCATTGATGCCCGCGTTCTTCGACGTGCTGCCCAAGGAGAAAATGACAGAGCCAGAGGCCGGAAGCCCCGTCTCTCCCGCACTCGCACTACCATCCTCCAAGAACTGTCTAGCCTGCAATGGTGTTGCTTTCGCCCTCCGATGGCAGTAGCAACAGCAACAGTGATGATGCTCCTCTGCTGCTGGGCGTCGAGAGGATGATCCTCTTCCTGGACCTCTCCTACTTGGCTGCCGCTCTCGAGTCCTTGCCATTGAGCTTTCACCACGTTTGCCCTGTTCCAAGACCTCTGCCAACTGAATGATGACCCCGCGGTGCCCTGTGGGTGAACTCGAAGGCTGAATTGCCTCAGAAGCACAAACACCAGGTGAATTATGCCTTCGTTTCCGCGCGGAGTACCACCAACTGCTAAAGTTGCAGTCGTCCTCCCCAGACCAGGCTTTGCATGAGCGTCGAATGTCCCCCCAATCCAATTTCCCCTGACCCTGCAGAAATCTTTGCTCAGCCTTGTGATGAAATTGCACTCCGCCATCCTGCGTATGAATAAGCATTTTGATGCCTCGGTTCGAGCCCGCCTTAATGGCTTTCTGAACTTCCCTGCTGTTCCTCTGCTCTGCATTGAATGCCAGCCTTCCCACCTTAATTCTTGACGGCGAATGACCTTAGCCTCTTTTCTTTGGCACGGGGCAGCACATGCTATGCATGTGGCTCGTCCATCTGAGACGTGCCTTCACCCGCATCCGGGAACTCTGCATCGCTTTGGATGAGACTCTTACAGTCCTGAGCCTTTTGAAAGTTTGTGATGATTTCTAGGTTCCCTCTTAGAAGGGGCCGGGAACAATCCACTCCCAAATTGGCTAGGAGGTCAGCAGTCTTGTTGCCTTCTCTTCGTGTGTGAAGAAAGGAGAGCACTCTGTGTTGGTGCATCTCCCGTTCAATGTTGTTCAGCCTTGCTTCAAGTCTCCAACTGTGAGCCACTTTCCTAGTTTGAGAACCATTCTGTATTCGTGTGGCCATGTTGATGATGATCTGGGAGTCTCCTTCTACCATCCGGGGATGTAGAGTGAGTTCCCTTGCTATAGATAGTCCTTGCCAAAGTCCTTCCAGTTCAGCCGAGTTGTTGGTATCCCATCCAATGTTACCAAAGTAAAGCTGCAAGAGGGAACCCCTAGAATCTCGAATGATGCCCCCAAACCCTGCTTGACCTGGGTTGCCCTTGGAGGCCCCATCAAAGTTGAGTTTGTAGGTATTAATGGGTGGGGGTATCCATCTACTATTATCCTTGATGTTTCTGTTGATTCTCTGTGTCATTATGAATTCCTGAGGTATCTGTAGCTCCCAATTGTCAAGAATATTTTTCTCATTGTTGGCGGTTTGGAAGTCCTCTTTTGCCCAAGGATGCAAGAGCATGGTTTCTCTGAGATTGCCCTTCAATCGGTTCCAGATTATTTCTATTGGGGAGTTCTGATTTTTGAAAATGCGTTGATTCCTTTCCTTCCAGAGGTTCCATAGAGTTATACCCGAGATGATATTCCAGAGATGATTGAGTATCGCGCAGCTGTAGGGACTCTTTGGCCATTGTCTGATGGTGTCAATGATATCGTTGTTTACTTTGCATCGTCTTTGGCATCTGAAGCTTGTCTTGTCCCAGATCTGTTTGGCAAGAGGGCATGAGTCTAGAAGATGCTGTTGGGTTTCCTCATTTTGGAAGCAGTTGTGACATATAGAGGGACCTTGAAAATTGCGTCTTCTTAGCCTATCCCATGTGAGAATTTTCTTGTGTCCTACCATCCAAAGGAAGTGGGTAATTTTAGGCCACGCTTTAAAGCTCCAGATTCTCCCCCAGAGAGGGTCCGGCCTGATGGGAAAATCACCGACCAGATTATACGCTTCTGAGGTAGAATAGGACCCTTTTGGTGAGTAGCCCCATCTGAGAATATCCACATCTTCCTGATATCGGATGCTTCTTTTCTTTAACTCGTTCCCCAGTTCATCTATTCCTGCAATATTGGCATTGTTGGTTATCTGATTACTTGATAGCCATTGTCTGAATCCGTTCTCCGTTTCTTGAGTCCAAAACTGGTGGACGGTGGCCAGCTGCTGCTCCTGCCTGAGCTGATTTGCCTCTGGTGAAAAAACGCTAGAGAGGCTGGGCATTTGATTCCATGCATCATTCCAGAAGCGAGCCGTACACCCATTCCTGATCTCCCAAAAGCTATGTTTTTGTATGAGCTGATAGTGCTGCTTCGCTGCATTCCAGATGAGTGAGCCTCTATCCGTAGGTGTGAATCTGATTAGTTCTTCTTGTGGCCTATTATTGGCGTATTTGGCTCTCCATATTTTGGCCCATAGTTTGTCCGGATTCGTTACCCACTGCCACCATATCTTAGCATTCATTATAGTGTTGCTGTTCTCAGGATCCCTTAGGCCAATACCTCCCTGGATTTTGGGCCTGCATACAGTGTCCCATTTCACCAAAGCCCATTTGCGATTTGTCTCTGAGCTTCCCCATAGAAAGTCCCACTGCAAATTTCTTAGTCTTTTTAATACCCACTTTGGGGCTGCCAAGATAGAGAAGAGGTAAAGAGGCATAGCCTGTAGAACAGATTTTATCAGTACCACACGACTAGCCAGATTGAGAGAGCGAAGAGTCCATAGAGAGAGCTTTGACTCGAGCTTTTCTAACAGGATCCTCCAGGCTGGCTGCTTTAAGGCAGATGCTGTAAGAGGAGCTCCAATGTAAGTGGAAGGGAGAGAGGCAGTGCGGAAGCCTAGAATGCGGGTAACAGCAGATTTGACCACAGGAGGGGTGTGGAAGAAGAAGATTTGAGATTTGGAGCAATTAACTTGGGTGCCAGAGGTAGCTGAAAAGTCGTTGAGCAGAGATTTCAGATGGTAGGCTTCTTGGACCGAAGGGTAGCCGTAGAGCATGGTATCATCAACAAATTGTTGATGAGAGGAGGCAGGGGTGTGGTGGATAGCGATTCTTTTGAGGTGATGAGAAAGGAGGGCTTGCTTAATGTGCCTTCCTAGCCCTTCTGCCATGATCACAAAGAGAAAGGGGGAGAGTGGATCTCCCTGTCTTATACCCCTAGAGGGCTTGAAGGGACGAGAGGGGAATCCATTGACCAGGATAGAGAAGTGGGAGGAGGTGATGAGACTCATAATCCAACGAACCCAAGAGGAGTAGAATCCAAAAGCTGTCAACATGTGGTGAATGTAGGTCCAACTGAGTTTGTCAAATGCTTTGGATAGATCTAGCTTGAGCAACATACCTGCTTGCTTGGATTGCTTGAGCGAATGAATGATTTCATTCAAGAGAATGATACCATCCAAAATCTGTCTGCCTTCGACATAGCCCGACTGTTCCAGAGAGACGAGCATGGGAAGGAGAGGTTTTAGCCTGTTAGCGATGACTTTGGATATGACTTTGTATATAACGTTACAGAGAGCAATGGGCCTGAACTTGTCAGGCGTCATGGAGTTCTCCTCTTTGGGTATGAGGGCGATAAACGTGGAGTTGAGGGAAGGAAGAATCCAGCGCATTGCTCTAGATTCCTCAACTATCTCCCAGACATCCTTTTTAATCATATCCCAAAAAGCATGAAAAAACGTTGTGGTGAAGCCATCCGGACCAGGGGCCTTACCTTCTTTAAGCTGAGCCATTGCCTCATCAACTTCCTGGCGCTGAATTGGGCGCATGAGGAGCTCGTTTTGTTCTTCAGTTATGAGCTTGGGAATGTTGCTGGTTATTTTCCCAATCTCCCTTTGTCTGTCCCCTGCTGGCTCCCTGTGAACTTGTTGGAAATGATTGAGGAGGGTCTGTTCTATTTCCTTGTGCTCCTCCACTCTTGCCCCCTGCTGGTTCTGGAGGAAGGGGATGTTATTGTGCATCCTCCTCTGTACTGTTGTATTGTGGAAGAACTTAGTGTTGCGCTCTCCCTCTCTCAACCATCTGACCCTCGATTTTCGTCGCCAATATATCTCCTCTTGTTTCCTTCGTTCCTCAAGCTGATCTGATATGTGTCGTTCCTGATCCAGAGTTGCGTCCGTGTGCCCATTAATGATTATTTTCTGATGAAGCTCCTTCAGCTCGTTATTTAGTTTCTGCTGCTCCTCAAATATATTCCCAAAAGTCTCCCTATTCCAGCGCTTTAGATGACTTTTTAGGAACCATAATCGTTGCTGAAACCGATACATTTTTGAGCCCTCCGGAGGGATAAAGGAGGCCCAGGTGGTTTTGATGAAATCCTTGAATGCAGGATGAGTGAGCCAGAAGGCTTCGAAGCGGAAAGGGCGCCTGGTGCGATCCCCTGGTCTCTGCCATTGCAGGGCTATTGGCCAATGGTCTGACCCAGTGTGGGCAAGAATTTCCGCCGAGAAATCGCCTCCAAGGTGGACCGCATTGTCCGAAATCAGAAATCGATCAAGTTTAGAGGAGATCTGATGCTTTCCCCCTCGGCGGTTACTCCAGGTGAAAGTACCATTACAAAACGGTAGATCTATGAGAGAGGCCGATCGTATGAAGTCCTTGAAACGATCCGCCTCTGGTTCTAGTCTTGTTCTTCCTCCTGACTTCTCCTCTATCTTGGTTATCATGTTGAAGTCTCCGCCTACTATCCAAAGAGGATGTTGCCGATTCCTGCTTAATACTTCAATGGTGTTAAGGAGCACACTTTTACTGCCGGAATCCTGCGGAAAGTAGACATTGGACAGGTTGCCATGAACGTTGGTACCTAGAATATGGAATGTTGCCTGTATAAGATGATGGGAGGCATGGAAATCTGAGAGTGAGACAGTTTGGGAGTTCCATGCTATTGCTAGTCCTCCAGAAGCTCCCGTTGCATCGACAGCCACTGCTCTGCAACCTGGCCAAGCTTTCGCGAGAAAGCGGCCTAGCATAGTGCTGTTGCATTTGGTTTCCCGAAAGAAACACATCTGCGGTTTTTCCATCTTGATCATTTTTTTCAACATCCGTTGTTTTCCTGGGCTATTAAGCCCTCTTAAATTCCAAGAGACAAGCTTCATGGTTTAACTGATTTGAGAAGGACTGTAATACTTTGTCAATTTTGCATATGTTCCTGAGTCCACCAGGATTTTTCCAACCTCTATGGTTCTTTGGAGATTCGTCTTCCACCCTCTCTTTTTGGAGTCCTTTGGACGTGCGTTGTTATTCCATTCGCTGCCAGGTTGAATGCTGAGTTGGTTTTGGTGATAAGCTCTGGAGATGACCTCTTCTAGTTTTTCTAGATCTGTCTCGGTGATGGATTCATATGCTTGTTTCCTGCAAGCTAGCTCCAGATCGATAATGTTCAGGCCATGTAGGTCAATGCTTTCGGCCTCTTCCTGCATATTTTGGACTTAGCTTCCTTCTTCCTGATTGATCTCTGTGCCCTTCGGAGGGAGTATCAAGTCATCCATTTTCATTTCCTCAGGGATCTCTGTCTCATTTTCCGGGCTCCGCCTAAGAATGATAGGGCTAATCTCAGGCGATTTGGACTTAGGGGGGCTAGAAGGGGGGGGATTAGATGAGGAGGAGGGGCGGTTAGGGTTATCAGCGGGAGCAGAGGGCGGATCTTCTGAGAGATCACCTAAAATGCCAAAGCTGTTCTTGGAGGCAGGGGTTATTGGGGTGAGGGGCTTGGGGCTTGGATCCATTCTGGTGTCTTTTAGGCGCTCGCTTCCGATTAGTGACTCGAGTGAATCCATCCTGAGGAGGAGAATCCGTCATGTTATCGGACTGAGATTTGATGTTGAGAGGGCAGTCCCGAAACAGATGCCCCAGCTCATGGCATCTTCTGCATCTGAAAGGCACATGCTCATAGTCCAATGGCTGTATCCATTCCTCGTCTCGATGGGCAAGGGTA
>APFE031689759.1:174012-194844 GCA_000404065.3 Pinus taeda
GTATAAGGGGGATGTGTGGGGGTAAATGTTTGTAAAATTTAACGTTTAGCATAAACATTTAACATTCATATACCAGTTCAATTAAAAAATAATAAAAAGGTTTAAAGCAATATAGAACCCAATATGGGGGAATGTTGTAGTGCTAGTAAATGAGTGTAAATATTTAAATTTTGGCTTGATTAATAATAAAAAGTTAAAAGTAATAAAAGTAATTAAGTTCAATTTTTTATATTGAAATTTTGTAATGAAGGGAAACTTAGTTCCTTCAAGTCAAGTTAGAAATTATGCTTGGGAAAATTTGCGTAATTAATTATATCTTTCATATGCCAATGCTAAATTAATAGTGATCGATAGACAAACTATCCTATCATCTTGGTTTGGTCGAAACTAATAAATTGATATGAGAAGTTGATAAGTAAATTGCTTTATCAGGTTGTATAATTTTTGCTGGGCAGTAACGACAAGTAAGTCTACATATTTATAATTATACTACTACATAAGTGTTAAGGAAAAAATAAATAATAGTCTACACATTTATAGTTATACTACTACATAAGTGTTGAGGAAAAAATAAATAATGGTGGGAATTAATTGCTCCTAAGAATATTTATTTACATACACTATTCCTATCATTTTTTTATGCAAAGAATATCTTAAATTATGGTGGAAAGTAATCGATGGTAAAGATGTTAGTTACTTTAGTATAAGTTATTTTCAAGGATTTTTCTCTTGGATGGTTTTCCTGCAAAGCTTAATAATACAAAATCACTAAACAAATATCTAAAAATCATGCATGAATATTGCAACCATATCCATAAATCATAGCATAAAATACTTATGGCAATTATCCACATTTGTGCAAAGGTTGCAATAAGACCATCAAGTTATGGTCCAATAAAATGTGTGAAAATTAGTTTTTTTTTTTTAAATATTGAAAGGTAAATATTTATTTTTTGAAGTTAAACATTACAATTTGCATTAGTCAATGTCAAAATAATAGTGATCACTTAATACTTATAATAAACTCACAATATAACAAGATTATTAGCCGTAGATATTCACTGTCGAGGATATTTTTAACTTGCAAATAGGTTTTATTACAATACCATGGGCCTATATCATGGCTTGTCAATACCACATGCCCAAGAAACATAACTCATTTAGTAATAAAAAAATAAAATGAAAATATATTAGACCTTACAATTGATCATTGATTACACAAAGTGACATTTCACGATCATATGGATGGAGGAGGGGTGGATGAGAGAGGGGAGGGAGAGAGTGGGGGAAGAGAAGGAGAGAGGGAGAGAGATATCGATAAAGCTAGAGGGTAAAGGTAGAGAGGGTGACAAGGAGGAGAGAGAGGGGGAGGTATGAGAGAGAAGAATTAAGAGAGAGAGGAGGGGAGGGAGAGAAGGAGATAGGGAGAGAGAGAGCTATGCAGTTAGATGGGGAGAGAGAGGGAGGGAAGAACAAAGACATAGAGAGATAGAGGTAGAGAGAGAGCGAGTGGTAAGGGTAAAATGGAGAGAAAATAAGGGAGAGATGAGAGGATGGAAGACAAAGAGAAGGAGAGGAGAGGAGAGAGAGAGGGAGAGAATGGGAAGAGAGACATGTGATTTTAGAAAATCATGTGATTTCTTCACTTTTTGACTTTTTAGCGACATGTTATTTTATAAAATTATAAAAATCAATAGATTTACCACTCTGTCTTGACATTATTTGTCAACCGTCTTTTAAAAAAAATCATAATTAGATTCCTAGTATCATATAATGTTTCCTGGAAATATTTTCCAACCATTCCTTATGATTCTTACCAGTTCGTGGTTACTTAAAAAGTTTTGTGCCCTACTACCCAAGTGTCCTCATGGTTTTGGCCTTTAATGAGGGTGTTCCCATAATCCAACAATTCACACGAATCATAACTAACATCTCATGTCAAACAGGTGGTGTTCATTTCAAAATTTCCATATAATAATCAACATGCAATTATAGAAACATCAATATAAATTCTAAGCACAATGCTTACATGTCATAACAGCAAAAACTATACCTTCACATTTGCGGTTTGCAAATCACATTACAATGTTTTACCTTTCACTAGTTCTTATATTTCATGTTGCCAATTTGAGAAATTAATGTTAGTAGAATTAGGATTTGATTTCTGTTTCTTGATAATTACTTGTGAATTATGTTTTCTTCTTTTACTTCTTTATTATATTATTTTTCATCAAGAATTTACCAAATTATGTGGGTATGAAGATCATAAGAACAAGAGACATAAGATGTAGGCACTCAGCCAGGGAAAAACCCTTATCTAGTGGAAAGCCCAGTCAAACTTCTTCCTTTAGTAGTTAAGAAGATATAATCCAAGACTCTTCAACCTAGACATAGACTTTCTCCAACCACAAAGTCAGCCCTTCCTTCCAGCAACTTGAATCTATATCTTTGACCTTATAGCAATAGAAATTCAACCTAGTGAATCTAGAATATTAGCCTTCCCAGCAGAATAATTTTGAACTTCCCAACAATATAACTTTGACCCAACAAATAGCCTAGTAACTTCACATAAAAGAGAAAGAGAGAGAGATAGCCCAAAAAATTTGACTTGCTCTTCTTCTGCAATTCTTCCTTCGTCTCCTTGAACTTCACACATTTTTCCACTTCCTTCTTGTGTATAGAACTTGTTACAGTGCTGAGAAAACAGATTGAACTGAAATTGTATATACAACCTCTTTTGTGGATCAAATTTTTGTCTTGTAGGCTGACTTCGTTAGACAAGGAATGACTTGGTGTGGAGGGGATAAATTACATATTTGACTTAATAATAAGTCTTTTTACATGATTCAAAAACCCAAGAAGGGCCTCATTCAATGGAAAATAACCCTAATGACTCGATATGAAACCTAAAAGTCCTCAATGGGGACTTTGACTAGTAAAATGATGATCCAAATAGGAAATCCATGCTTTAATAAGTCATTGTAATAATAATACTTTTTTTTCATTCTTTGGTAAATAGATTTCATAATGACTCAAATATGAAGAGCGAACCTAGTTACATTCTTCAACACACCCTCTTAATTAGGGACACATTCTTAATTTACACATGTATATATAGGTACAAGGAATATATCAAAACACAAGAACTACGAAGAGCTTAAGCACACACGGTCCCATGGACTAGGTTCCTAACCAGGGCAATCTATTCAGGTGGGACTTAGATGAACTAAAGGTTTCAGCCTCTTTAGGTACCATCATACTTACTTACTAACCATCAACCCAGGGATCCGGGAGCATAATGTGAGGTTAGAGCTCTATGACTAACGCCACCCTCCCTACTTCAGGAACTTGACATCAACACATATGTCGTTCAGATGTCCTCGCAGGAATTTTGTATTACACAAGATGCCTCCTCAAATCTCTCTCAAACATTTATCATAAACAAGATTAGTAATATCAACCAAACCAAGCATGCTTCTAAGATACTCAAAGTTCTTATTAGGAAGAGGTTTGTTAACACATTAGCTACCCGTTTGTCAGTCGATACATATTATAGCTTCATGATCCCATCTTGTACCAAACTTATAATGTAGTGGTACTTATTGTTGATATTCTTTGTTGTTTCATGGAAAATGGGATATTCAAACATATTAATGTTTCTTTAATTATCACAATTTATATCAGTAGGACATAGAGGCTTCTAAAACAAATATGACAAAAGTTTCCTCAACCATACAACCTCCTTTCCTCCTTCACATGCAGCCACATACTCAGCTTTAGCACTACTCAAAGAAACATAATCATGGTTTTTACTCATTCATGAGATCATTACAGATCCCAAACTAAAACATCCACCAATACTGCTTCTTCCATTAGTCGCACTGCCACCATAATCAAAATCTGTAAAACCTGTCAACTTGATTAACTTGTTATCATGCTTTAGGTAGTGATGTATAGTGCCATGTAGATATCTTAATATATGCTTGACAGCTATCCAATGATCATGAAGAGGCTCCAACTGAAATTTACTAAGAACGCTCATGGAAAAATATATATATGGTCCAGTATTTACCAGATACATCAGAGAAATCACTAGCTTATGATAGGTGGTAGGATCTATGAGACTTGAGTCATAACTTCTCAAATTCATGAGATTGGTGATCATGGGGTTAGTCATGGGCTTGGAGTCCATCATCCTGAATTTTTGCAACAACTTGATTATATACTTTCCTTGCCACAGATATACCTCCCTAGGTTTCTACCATACTTCCAGACATAGGTACTAATGAATCAGTCCCATATCCTTCATCTCAAACTTGTCTTCCATCATATTCTTCCATTATTGTATCCTTCACTCTACACCTATAATAAATAGATCATCCACATATAATAGAATCATGATTGGCTCATTATCCACAACTTTGATATAGTGATTTGGATCAACATTAATTTTGACGAACCTAATTCATGGAAGGTATGAATTCATTCTTGCATACCATGCCCTAGGAGATTGCTTCAAACCATATAGGACCTTCTTAAGTATACAAACGTTAGTGTCTTTTCCATTTATTTCAAAGCCTTCAGGTTGTTTAATGTATACTTTTTCACCGATGGTTCCATTCTAAAATTTTGTTTTTACATCCATTTGATTGATATTCCATCCCATTGTTGTAACCAATGAAACCAAAGATCTTATAGTAATATACCTTGTGGTAGGTGCAAAGGATTCTTCGTAGTCTATGACTTCGTTTTGATAGAAACCCCTTTCAATGGAACCAACTATGTATTTACCTATGCCTCTATCAACAATGTGCTTGATCTTGTAAATCCATTTAGAAGTGATAATTGATTTGTCGCTTGGTCTAGGAATGATTTCCAAAACCCCATTCTTCATGATGGATTGAAATTCTTCATGCATAGCCTTCTTCCATACTTCTTGATGAGGAGCTTATTCAAATGTAGTTGGTTTAACTATTAGTTTTGTCATTTATGTGGATATCCAGAGTATATTTTTTGTCTTTTTCTTTCTCTAAAAGTTCCTTTCACAGCTCCATGTCCTTTGACATCTTCAAGAGTAGCTTTCAACCAATTTGACCTCTTCCTTCTGTCGGGTATGATCACAGGTTGAATAACCTCAATTTTTCCTTCTTCTTCTTCTTCTTGATTTGTAGTAGGATTGGTGTGGTGCTATTCTTCTTGGAATAGTGGTATGTATTTGTCATCATAATCAATAGAAATATCTTTCGAATTTTTTTAGGCATGATTTTCATCAAATATAATGTCCCTTTTTACATCAATATGTCTTCCTTCCTTGATGTATATTCTATATGCCCTTGAATAAATATTGTAGCCAACGAAGATCCATTTAATGCTTGTAGAATCTATCTTATTTTGTTTTTTCTTTGGAACATGGACATATGCAGGACATCCAAGGATTCAAATATGGTCCACACAAGGCTTCTTTCCTGATTCTATGAGGACTTCTGTTTTGTATATATACCACGGTTATTGTTGCTTCTCCCCATAGAAATATTGGTATATCTTGATAAAAAATAATTGTTTGTATACATTCTTCAAGCGTTCTATTTTTCCTTTTTGCAAATCCATTCTACTTGGGATTATAGGAAACAATAAGCTCCCTCTTAATTCCTGCTTCTTTGCAATATGAAATTATTTCTTTTGAAGAGTATTCCCCATCATTATCAGATCTTTGATTTTGTATTCTTCTTTGAGTTAAGGTCTCTACTTCAAATCTAAATTCCTTGAACTTATCAAATAATTTTTCCTTTGATTTGAATAGATAGATCCAAGTCTTTCTAGAGTGATCATTAATGAAGGTTACATAATAAATATGACCTCCAAGTGATTTATCATACATAGGCTCACACATATCTGAATGAATCAGGTCCAATATTTATTTAGACCTTGTTTCACTACTTGTAAAGGGCTTCGTTGTATTATTCCCTAAGGCACATCCCTTGCATATTCCTTCACAATATTCTTTAATATTTGGAATTCCATTTACTAATTGATTGAGAGATGGAATAACCTTATAATGTAAATGTCCATATCTTCTATGCCATAGTTCAATGGGATTGATTTCCATGTGAACTAGGGCTTTAGGAGTTGGTGTTATGACTCTATATAGACTTCCCTCACGTACTCCAATAACCCTAGATTTATAGATCCTTGAATCTTTTCCCCAAGCCAAAACTTTTCCACCTACAAAAGAAATTATATCACCTTTATCTTCTAAGGAAGAAATTGAAACTAAATTCTTTTTCAAACCTAGAACATAGAGTATATTGTTGAGATGTAGCTTTTCTCCACTATCCAACTTCAAAGAAGTTGATCCCATACCTTTAACATCAAATATTTTGTTGTCTCCCAATTCCATTAGATGAGATGATTGTTCCTTTGATAGAGTGTGAAGTTTTTTTCTATCTCCTGTCATGTACCTTGATGCTCCACTATCAATAATCCACGCATTGTCATAATTGAGTGAACCTGTGAGTGCAACTAAGAAAGCTTTGCTTTTGACCTTATGGAATACATTATAGATGATTCTTTTGATCTACCTTGTTGCAATGTTGAATCCCATTTTCAAGTATTTTATCATAGAGGGAGTAAATTTTCCTTTCAAGCCAACAAAATGATCGCTAATCTTTCATGACCTTCGCTCTGATTCCATGTTGATAAATTAGTGCTAGTAGAATTAGGGTTTGATTTCTCTTTCTTAATAATTACTTATGAATTATGTTGGCTTTGGCTTCTTTTAATTCTTTATTATAGTATATTTCATCAAGAAATTACCAAATTATGTGTGTATGAAGATCAAAAGAACAGGAGACACAAGATGTAGGCACTCAACTAGGGAAAAACCCCTATCTAGAGGAAAACAGAGTCAAACTTCTTCCTTTAGTAGTTAAGATGAGATAATACTAGACTCTTTGACCTAGACATATACTTCCTCCAACCACCAATTTAACCCTTCCTTCTAGCAACTTTGATCTATATCTTCGACCATGCAACAACAAAACTTCGACCCAACAAATCTAGAATTTTGACCTTTCGAGTAGCAGAACTTCAACCTTCCGAGAAACATAATTGCAACCTGACAAATAGCCCACTAACTTTTCATAAAAGAGAGAGAGAGAGAGAGAGATATAACACAAAAACTTCGACTTGTTCTTCTTATGCAATTCCTCCTTTTCCTTGAACTTCACACTTTTCTGCACTTCCTTCTTGAACTCGTTCAGTTGGTGAGTAAATAGATCAAATTGCACTTGTATATATAACCTCTTCTATGGGTCGAATTTTCCTCTTGTAGGTCAACTGCATCAGGCAAGGGCCAACTTGGTATGGAGGTGACAAATTGCATATTTGACTTAATAATAATTATTTTTACATGATTCAAAATGTGAGGAAGGGTCTTATTAAATTGAAAATGACTCTAATGATCGAATACGAAACCTATAAGTCCTCAAGGTGGACTTTGACATATAAAATTATGACCCAAGCATGAAACTCATGCTTTAATAAGTCATTGTAATAATAATAAATTTTCCTTTTTCACTCTTTGATAAATGCATTTCATAATGACTCAAATATGAAGACCGAACCTAGTTACTTTATTCAACAACCATAATTTTAGTGACCTCACTATCTTTCCATTAACCTACCCCTACTTAATCATACTAGCAAAATTAGTCAAAACTATACTTCATAAAACCATACTCTTCACAAAATCTTGTTATTTGCAAAATATCTTATTAAATATAGTCAACATGCATTTCAATTTTCATATGCATCAATATTTGGTAGTGGTCCTATCAATATTTCACTTAGACTTCCATGCATTAAGATTAAGCATAGAAAATAAGGGTACATCTTCGAGACACTACATCTAGGAAAATTTAAAACAAAGTTTTCCACGAAGATGTTTTCCAAAACAATAGTTAAGGGAATATGACCTTTCATAACCTTTCTAATCCAATCACTGAAATTCGCCACAATTCTAATTTATGAAAAATGACATTTATTTTTACGCATATGTATCTAACCATTAGTCATTATGCAACATTACTAAATTGAATTTAATCACATAGACTCTTCTTGGTTAAATAAATCAATAATGCCAACAAATTGAAAATGCCATTTAGATTTTTGTTTAGCAATGACAATAAAGACACCACATTTTTACAACAAGAAGGATCAAATCATTAGGTTTAATTTGTAGTGTCACCCACATATTCACATGTAGTAGATGAATTTCTAAATGATGAAGATAGAAATATTTGTTATGTGCATGATGTATACTCGCTAACACCATCACTGAATCATCAACTTGTAGAACTACATTGTTATGCCTGAAGTTTAAGAAAACAATGTAATTAAAAACATACCTAATCTAATTCATCTCATTAAGCTCTCAAATAATTATTCAGCTAATGAATAATCTTTGTTGTGGTCATCCCACCAATTATCATTTATGTATGTTCATATGAAAATCCACAACCCTTTCCCTTTATGTTCTTATTATTGAAATAAAAATGAATTTCTATTAAATGAGGCACTTTTAAGGACACTATTGTTATATTGATTTAAGTTCTTTGCAACATTCAAGAACATACAATCATTTGTATGCATTGTTAAAAAAATATCCACTTATGTGTTGATTATAGTTTCTTTCATAGTATCTTGATATCCAAACTTATAAAAGCCTTTACTATTTCAAGAACACTAATTCACCATCAGTACTTGAGGGTTAATAACAAGCAGGTAACACTCCAATCAAACCCAAACTGAATAGTGTATTGTCACTATTAGACCAATAACATGAAAAATGAACTACCATTATCACATTTTTTACAACTTTTAACAATAATCTCCAATATAGAAGCCGAATGATGCACATTGTAATATACCTCCAAAGATAAGTTTAATAGTTTGTGAGTAGATCACATACAATTTACTAGTATTGCAATTACCAACAAGGATGTCATGCAATGCTAATTCATATGAGGTAGTGCAATATACTAAATAGTCAATGCTATGAACTATCATAAACTCAAATTAAATTCAAAGTAATTCCATGACAAGACACAATCGACCATTAGCCCTTACATTTAAGACCAATCACTTGATTCATTGTTTGTTCTCAACATTCAAAGGGTTTTTTTATTGTATTTTTTAAAAAATTTATTGCCCTCTTCAAGCACAACCCCTTCCTCTCTACATTATTTCTCTATCACACAAACTAATGCATGCATTTATTCTTTTCTTATAAGGAGTGGATTGTAGTTCTAATCATTTTTCTTTCAATGCACCATTAAACATTATCATAAAAGTATGCATATATTGGCTAGTAGTTAATCCATACTACTCATAATATGAGTGTTTAAACTCATAATCAATGTAACTGAATTTCTAACCATCTTTCATCAATCATAAGGGATCAAATGTCATTAGCATCATTATTCCCCAAACCATTCATTAACACTATCATTCATTTCATATCAAATGTAGTCTACTACATACATCATCATGCAATTTCGTTAGAATCATACCAGAGCATATATCCAAAAGTATCATACCTCTACTTCTTATCTTCTTATAGATTCCGAAAACGTACTAGTGTTGGAACCTTTTCTTTGGTACCACTTGTAACATCCCTCGGTGTACCTTCTATAAAACGGGCATGGATTAAACTTTTTACCAATTTTTACCAACATTTACCATCCCAATAAGGAATTATTACATACTTAACCTATCATCAATTCAAATAACTGTAATAAAGTTAAGTAACCATACAAATGGAATAATGGATCGTGTAAATGGATAACCATTATTTCCATTTTTTGATATACTATACTCTATCATAACTTTGCCTACTTTGCATCAGTTAATTAATCAAGCTTATTCAAAAAACAAAAATGATATGATTTTCAAATGTTATGCAAAAATATCACATCGTAATGACCATAAAATAAGAAAGCACATAAGCATACACCAATATACCTTGGATACCTTGAAAGGAAAAATGAACAAATGTTATTTTTATTAAACATTTTGTGAGGGAGTTCACCCCTCACTTAATGGCAATAGGAGAGTATGTCCCTTGTCCAATGTTAAAATTTAACAAAGAAATACCATCTTTAATTCAAACATAAGTAACTAGAGGCCATTACATTAATGCTATTAACATGTTCCTCAAATACTTTTACTGTACAATTCCTCAAGCATTGTCTTTGTGGCCTTGTTGTTTCTTGTAGTAGATTACCTTGTGTGTGATGATCTTTCAATATGCATGGACCAATAATCAAGCATAATGGCCTCATTTCTTGCCATAGTGTTAACTATAATCCATATTTAGTTTCTTGAATAAGGGATGGGTTAGAAATTATTAATTCATCCTTCTAATAACTCACAATGCTTTCCTGCAATTACTACTGTCAACAAATTCCAACATCATTATTATATAAAATATTCATTTATCAAACATAAATAATCAATCTCTACTAGTTATGCTTAAAATATATTTTTATGTTCCACTTTATTGCACATGCATAATAACATTAAATTTTGTCTTTGATCTTTTCTTTCATATGCATCATCAAGTACAAAACTAATTTCTCACACATGCATAAATAAAATGTATAAAGAGTATCGAGGCATGCCTCTTTATTCACACCACACATGCATTAATTAAAAGCACATAATTTCACAAACACATCTATGTATCTGCATGTGTATGGCTATGGAACATGTATAACCATCCAAATATCATTGTGCATAAAGTAAAATGCATAAATATTACCAAGGCATGCCCATCTATCTCAACTTCACATGAAAAAAATGAATAGTTACATTTTACCTCTACCCACAAGAACAAGGTAATATTTTAAAAGAATCACCAAGATTAACATTAACTCTTCACACAAGAAGAGGGAAATATTTCGTAAAGATAATAACCACGACTACTTTTATTTCTCCTCACTAGAACACATACTTTTTCAAAAGGAACAAACTGCAACTACAGGCACACACACATATAGAAAACTAGCACAATTTCTATTACCTTTATGCTTGGAAATACATATTCTTTTTCCAAAAGGAACTAATAACTAATAACTTTGTGCATGTGAATTCATATTCTTCTTTTAGAATAAGCTAAAAACTATCGTCTTTGTGCATGTAAACACATATTATTTTTCCAAAAGAAACTATCCCAACAACTATTATATTTTTCCCTATAAACACATATCCTTCTTCCAAAAGAGAACTATCCCAACAATTATTATCTTTGAGCATATAAAAACTTATCAATTAAAAAAAAAAAACTAACACAATAGCAATTATTTTTGTGCATATAATTACATATTCTTTCTTTCAACAAATCAAACACAATATCTATTATTTATGTGCATTAAAACACATATTATTTTCCAAGAAAATTTAGCAAAATAGCTATTATCTATGTGCATATAAGGACACATTCTTTTCAAAAGAAAATCAAGAGAAATATTAAACTACACAATAGCAATTATTTTTGTGCATATAATTACATATTCTTTTTTTCAACAAATCAAACACAATATCTATTATTTATGTGCATTAAAACACATATTATTTTTCAAGAAAATTTAACAAAATAGCTATTATCTATGTGCATATAAGGACACATTCTCTTCAAAAGAAAATCAACAAAAATATTATTACCACTGTGCATAAAAGCATAAATTATTTTCGAAATGAAAATTACCAAATCCAACGTAGTTAACTCTGTCTTGTGCACAAGAAACAAGAAATATCTTCAAGAAAATCACCACCAAAGTAACAATAACAAGCTCTAATGCAGGCCATATAATAATAGTAACATATATGCCAAATGGAAAACAATGAAGACATGAGTCCTTGAAAATTTAAGGTGCAAGCAACATAGAGTTCACATCAAAGCTTAAACTGATTATATATATAATATATATATATATATATATATATATATAATGTCATAAGATAACCCCATTAATAGGGATAAGAAATATTAATCTCTTACCTAGATGCTCAATAAAATGCCTTCCTTACCTAAACATCAATTTTACATTCTATACAAAGAATGCTAAAAACAATTATTTAACATTAGTGAAATGTGATTTCTCAATATTTATTTCTTTAGGAATTCGTATATATCAAAATTATAATAATCACCATACGTACCATTATGTTGGTTAACCCAACAAACATTTTATAGAGAGTAATTACATATAGGGGCCAAATTGATGTTTGAACTCCTCTTTTACTAAGAACAAACATTTTGAAGTCATGTTATCTCCTTGTTACGATTGATTCATGTGTGAAATATCTTTCTTTCGAAACAACCAATATAGTGTGAATGTTTAATATTAGGAATTCGTATATATCAGAATATTTGTATTTATATATATTCAATATCTAAACCCGATCTAATAGATAAGATGCTAATCTCTTACCTAGATGCTCAATAAAATACCTTCCTTACCTAAACATCAATTTTACATTCTATACAAAGAATGCTAAAAACTAATTTCTTAACATTAGTGAAATGTGATTTTCAATATTTATTTCTTTAGGAATTCGTATATATCAAATATTATATAATTCACCGCATACGTTACCATTATGTTGGTTAACCCAAAAAAATTTTATAAGAGAGTAATTACATATAGGCGGCCAAAGTTGATGTTTGAACTCCTCTTTGCTTACTAAGAACAAACACTGTGAAGTCTGTTATCTCCTCTGTTACGATTGATTCATGTGTGAAATATCTTTCTTTCGAAAACAACCAATATAGAGTGGAATGTTTAATATATAGTTGCTTGAATCCCTCCTCTATTTTCAATAGAATTGAAATAGAGGTGTGAATAATAATTTAAGGCCTCTATAAATATCTTAATCCCATTCCACATGTTGAGCTGTAAGGAAATTATGAATAATACAAATCTTTCTTTGGTAGTTGTTCATTTACCACAACTTGTAATTGTTTCATGACACAAACCAATTGGAGCACATCAAATATTAAATCTAATAATGTCTACTCCCGAGGTTAGGGCTATTAAACCTAGATGGATAAAAGCTTCCTTTCATTCCTAATGTTCATGTTTCTCAGGTGGCCATGCCCAAGGGATTGAGACCCATACCTAATGCTTAATAATGTTAGTGATAAATATTTATGTAATTGTAGGAAAGTGATGCTCTTTGTAGGTTATTTTCTGTGGTTCAAAGTATCTTCCTTGGCCCTAGAATTCTATAAGCTTCCTTTAGGGCTTAGCTCTTGGGTTTTTTCTCATAACCATATCAAGGTTCCAAAGACTTCGACTAAATTTTTAAAATCTCATTATATTTACAATCACCATTAGTAGTCTAATGATAATCTCCAAATATCCTATATGGTGGGTCAACATGTTGTTGGTGCCCATAGATACCCACAAGCTTGTTATGGAATATTCTTATTAGACACTGTCTAGTCTTGGCTAGATGATTGGGGGGTAAAGGAGGAGATTATCTTGAAGAATAAGGATAATATTAAGAATATTACTACTTCCAAATTGAAGGATAAGTTGTGGGATGATAAGGAGTTAGAGGGAAAAGGTATTATAAGGTGGTTATTGACCCCAATCTTTAAAGCCACAATTATATTTCTATCTTGGTTAGTGCTAGGAAGAAAATGAACATTGATAAAGCAAGAACTAATTCTCATGAGCTTCACAATGAAACTCTACATTGGTCAATTCCCAAAACACCTTGAGACGAAAGAGTGTCACCTTTGTGATACCAAGAGTGTTGAAGATAAAAAACACTTTCTCTTTGATTGTCCAAATCTTACTCTCATATGTTCTAGTTTTCAAAATATTCCCCACACCACCAACCTTACTTCTTAAGCTAACAAACTATGATGATCTAGGAACGCTTCTCTCGCTTATTTTTTATCATAGAAATAAAATGTTAAAGAATATCAATTAATCTATTACTTTCTTAGTTTTTGTAGACCATATTGGTATTCTTAGACATTTATAATCATCATCATCCTAAAAATGTGCATGTGCTTTAAAACAATGATGTACCCTAAAATATATGCATATTCTTTATTTTTTGACAATAAAAGTAACAACTTTAGCATATATGTTTATTGATTTAATTAAGTGAAGATTTACAAAGCTAATAAATGATTTGGAATTCAAATATGTCAAAATCTATCCACTTATAAAGATAAAATTGCACACAGCAATATATTTTCTATTATATATGAATGAGGAAATTACACACATATTTATACAATCAATAGTCTCAAGATAGGAATTCTATCTTGGACGTACACTAGTGTGGTTGAGAGATTCTCTCAACCACACACTAAACTAGGAGAAACTGAATTCCTATTATATAGGAACAAACTCCTCAAATGGATAATTACAACCATAGACAAGTAGGAATTAATTATTTCCAACTCCCCCCCTAATGTTTACATGTCATGATAGTCAAATCCACCACCATCAGGCGAATTGCATGTACAGAACTTCCAAAAAACAAAGAGAGATCAGTGCCTTTCTAAGCCAAATATTCATGTCCAAATAACAATCGCAAATAGTTGCGCTGATTGCGCCTTTCGATGCAACTGTCAGATAGAAAAGTGCACCAACCCTCTTATGCTTAGACACACCAATATCTGAGACCGTGAGCCAGGTGTTATTGCAGTCCACCTGCTCCTACGAGCACAAAGCTGCCGTGTCCACGTTAGCCGCTCAGGCAATATGCCACCACCGGGCAAGTCTGATCTACCACCACCGGGAAAATCTGCCAACTTCAATCTGCCACCACCGGGCAAGTCTAATCTACCACCACCGAGCAAATCCGCCAACTTCAATATGCCACCACCGAGCAAGTCCGATCTGCCACCACCGGGCAAATCCGAAACTTAAATGTGCGACCACCAGGCAAGTCCTGTAGCCACTAAGGCTCTGTATGTGGTTTCTGGCTCAGCACAAACCATCACTTTACAGTGACAAAAGATGGTTTCAGGCTGACCATAAACCATTACAAAGTGGCTTTGAGATCACCACGAACTTTGAGATGCCTTTAAAACTTACATTTCATTCAACATTTTGGAGTTTCTGGGTACATACAATGACTATTACAACATGCTAGGGAGTCTATTCCACAAACCACACTAACTCAAACAAATATCTATTTTGTTGTCCACCATAACGGTTGTCGCTGCTCCTTTACCTCATCTGTTCATTGTTCACATCTTGGGCATCCTTGTCTGTTCAAATAATTTCTTGGAACTCCATGCTTAACCTGTCATTCGTTAGAGTTGCAAATTCTAACAAAATAACTTTGCCTACATTGAGTTAGCTAGGCTCAATAAGGCTCAATAATATTTAAACATGATTCCAAGAAAATACAACATAAACTCTTCAAATTAAATTTCTCTATCTCTGCCCAAAGATGATTATTTCCCAAACATAACAGTAACTGTTTTTCACCAACGATACGTATGAGGGGTCTACTGATAAAGAAATGGATTGACGACCTTTCACCTGGACTCAATGCAGTGCACTCAAACACTGATGATCCAGACATAGGCACACAACCATACGAAAAGAACACAATTTTCCCTTCAAAATAATAATCCAGGACTCCATGGTCCATTCCTCTGTTGTGTTTCAGTATCTACTCCCCTGGCAAAACAATGCCACTTCTCCTACAGTATCAAGGCTAGTCACTGCTCTCAAGCATGCTGCCTCATACTCACTACTTTCCATCACAATCTATTCCCCTGATCACACAAACGCGATCATCATGCAACTGCAACCACTATTCTTTGATGCCATTTTCATTTTCATGTCATTATCGTATCTGGTAATAGAACATTCCTACAAATAAATTTGTCTATTGTTGGAATGGAAAATTCCAACATAGATTTATACTCGTGACAATATTTTGCCAAGCTAAATGTCACAATAAATAAATTAATTCTTTCGACTAGATTTACATTACTCACATGAACATTCTTAAAACAATATACAACATGACATCATGGCAACACTTTTGATCTGCACCAAACATACTAGTGAATTGCAAACAAACCATGCAGCAGTCTGGCGTAGTAGCAAGACATCAAGAACGTTGAAGAGGTCCGCACACACCAACAATTCAAAAAAAAATTTACCCATGCTGCTTTCTTCTTCACGCAGCAACTCTTGTTGACTTCCCAATGCAGAGGACTCGAACTCCTAACACGCTTACTCAGCCTCCTCTATGAAGGCACCACCGACAACCACAGGATCTCGGCCTCAAACAAATACACACAGCTGCATAAAGTGGATCCAATTACCAATCTTCCCCTTTAGCACTACAAATTTCTCCGCTTGTTGAGTAACAGCAGTAGGTGTCACCGCCCCATTGTTTACTAATGATGCTCTTGCTGCAGGAGGCATGTAAACATTCGATCCAATCCCTGGACCCGAGGAGCACCTTGTTCTATCCCTTGAATCTCCAACAAGATTTACAGTATTACCTGGTGGAGGAGCAGCTCCCCATGTCAAATCTGCACTGAAAACAACCGATCTTCCAGAAGAGCTATCTAGCACCATACCAGCTTCATCTCCATCATAAGAAATACTAGTATTTTCAGGGGGCAATTTGCTCCAACCGCATGATCCTGAGCCTGAGCCTGCGGCAGAGACTGTGTTTCCACCTCCAACACCATGCCCAACTGCTATATCACTGGCTCCGTGCTCTCTTCGCAAGGATGGCAAATTCATGGGAGGAGGAACTGCAAGTCTTGAGCGCTTTTTCCCGACAACTTGCGCTCTCGGCCTGGAAAGAATGAGCACTCCCCCGTGCCCATGGCTATGGCCAGACGGCCGTGGTCTCCTGATGTTTGACTTTTCTGTTTCTACTGTGGAAATCTTCTCCTCTTAACTTGACTGCTCGGTCTCACAACAAACCGAGGCTCGGCCTTCAAACACCCCACAACATGCACCAAATAGGGCGTCATGCCACACTCGTACCCTATATGCGCCTGAACGATTCGAAAATAGGCACATACTCCTCATGGTGCACGCTTTTCAGACGTTGCAGTTGCAGTCAAGTGGACAAAATACAAAGAGGCGTTATCAACACCAGCTCATTGAGAGAAACTCATATCATATCCAACGATACAGTTGACTGGTATTCGCGCAACATATCCAACACATGATCCATCACTCCACCAGATTCCAATGTAATAAGATAGTACAGAAGCCAAAAGAAAACCGTAGACTGAGAGAAAAAGTTCAAAACCCCTGCCGCACCAGAAGCAATTGAAACCCCGATAAAAAGCACCAAATTTGTGCTTCCTGTCATAGACCTTCTTGATCCGATCAAGGAAAATCACATGAATGATGCAACCACCCTTCCAGATCCGGGCGAGCTCTCGTAGTTTCAAATCCCATCCATTTTCTACGCTCTTCGCACGGATCATATTCATGCCTTTCCCCGTCGCCAGGGCGTCGTAGCCGTAGAGCTAATCTCCTACTGAACGGTGTAGGACAGCGAACCCATCGAAATCCAGTCTGTTGGCCCCCTCCCGTAAGAAACCACGAATCGTCAGTTCCAGATCGGGCAGCGGGATAGGTAACCCCAGGTTCTCCATGGCAGGGCCGAGCTTGTCGACAGAGATCTGCCCGTCACTGTTACTATTGAAGGTGTCAAATATTCTCCTTAGCCTCACATTGTTCAGGCTCTGGTTCCGCAGCCTGAATGACCGAGAGGGCCGGGTAGTCTGCTCGTCCAGCAACCTGTTTGCAGTAGAAGGGGGTATTTTCTGCTGAACAGATGGTTGTGAAAGAGACCGAACCTCCACGCTTCTGCTTCGCACTCACAAGAGTCTCCCCATCGGCACTCACCAGAAGTGTTTGGCAGCATTTGACTCTCCTTCTTTGGTTGATCCAATCGAACACGGATCCCGATCAATCTCTTTAAATACTCCAGAAAACCAACATCTGTAAACACCCAGCAAACTCGGTTTGTGCCTTACGGTGGGCTCTCCACAGGCTCGCTTCAAAAACTCTAGGACAAACTTGCAGGTGTAATCCAATCTGATTCACACATCTTTTCCAAAGGCAGCATATCCCGAAATGCAGCGAGAAAACAACCCTTTCAACTGCAACACTAGTTACGCTTCACGCAGTCTATCCAAAGGGGAAAGTTGCACAACTCAACACACTCTCAGAAACTATTCAAGGCACCACTTCGGCCTTGTTGCACCAACATGCATAGGGGTTCAAGCTGCCACTGAACATGTTGTTGTGCACATTCCTAAACAATGACCAACTACGGGATCTAGTGCTCAAATCGGACATGAAACCAACAGACCAATGTTGCACTGCAACTCAACTTCTCAGCAACTCTCCACGACCACCAAGACGCGTTTGCAGCTCTCCATGACATTGTTGTAATTTCCAACCTCCGGCGTTACAAAAATCCTCACAAGAAACATATCCAAACTTCATGAGCAGATCCATGAACTAGAACTGATTTCTGATGGACAAACAAAAAATTTAAGAAAGCTATACACACTCAGTAATTTATTTCTCTATTCCTAGGAAGGGCCAGAGGCCCTTACGGGCTCTGAAGCTCTGATACCAAGATAAAATTGCACACAGCAATATATTCTATTATATAGTGAATGAGGAAATTACACATATTTATACAATCAATAGTCTCAAGATAGGAATCCTATCTTAGACGTATAGTAGTACCACACACTAAACTAGGAGAAACTAAATTCCTATTATGTAGGAACAAACTCCTCAAATGGAGAATTAGAACCATAGACAAGTAGGAATTAATAATTTCTAACTTTAGCAAATCCATTCCCAGAAACTCGGTACACATATTAACATATAGAGAAAATAATCATCAAAATAAGCATATGGAGCTCAACCCTCGTGGTGTAGACAAAGAAAAATAACAACTCAGTGGAAGCCTTACAGGACGCATACCGCCACACAACACAATTGAGCAAGTGGAAGTTGAATCTGCTCCAAGGATGTCTTGGCCTGGCCAACAAACATGTCGTCACAAGTAATGATACATTGTATGCTAGTATCTAGGAGCAGTGCTATGTCCCATAAACCCTTACAGTAAATAAATCTAAGTGACAACGACAAGTGCTATGTCCCATAAACACTTACAGTGAATAAATCTAAGTGACAATGACAATAGAAAGGTCCTTTACCTGTAAGCAAGAGGCATGCCAGGTAAGGGAGAGGTTGAGCCAAAATGACACCACGAAGCCTCTAGTGGCAACCGTGAACCACAATGCACACGCAGAGAAGCCCTACTAGGCTACCATGCACTTGGAGTGGAGAGAAGTGGGGCATACTGACCCTATGGTTTTGGGAAAAGTTGATGAGGGTTAGGGTGGACTAATCCCTACCCTTGATCCCTCTTCTAATCATCACGGTCATTGAGCGAAGTTCGGTAGCTCCAACACTCCATGTGAAGAATTTGTTTGTCGCATCGGGTAAGTGGCGAAACTTGTTACCTAGGCCAAGCCATGTTGGGAACCATTAATAAATCAAAAATCACAGAATCTCATAGAACTAGCCAAAGGTTAAATGTCATAAATATCAGTGAATGTGTAACATTGGGGAGGGGTTATGTTTCTGAAAATGGTAAGAAAAAACATTCTAGTGCTGTGAGTTTAGGTAGTGAAACATTAAATTAAACCTAAGAACTACCATAATCGATCTATATAAAATGAATTGGGAAGTCGTTAACCTAATATAGTCAAAAGTATTAAACTAGCTACCTATTTCTGAGTTAAGAAGTTAGGTATTGAAATGATCAAAACAAAACTTGATTCATGAAGAAAAATTCTCATACCACATATAACCCATAATGCTCAGCGTTTTGCAATAACCCAAGGTAAAAGGCACATTGTGAGAATGGAAGGTGCTAGGGAAATAATTCTTATTAGCATGATTCATTGGCGGTATGCACATCTAGCGTTAAAGGTAATTATGTAGATGAATTTCGAGTAATGGTGCACATCATTTCTAATGTTTATGGTATCAACATATTACTTTTTATTACATGGTGCATTTTAGCTATAGGTATATATATCTATTACAAAAAAAATTGTAGATAAAAAAAGGGGAACATGATAGATGGTATCACAACTTTAGGTTCAACCCTCAGACTTAATGGGATTAGGGTAAAATCGTTATGCTATGATAGTGCATAAGAGGTAAGTGGGCTCCTCTATTAAATTACTCACAAAGTGTTTTTTATTCCTTGACGGGTGAAATACTTAGTAGTCTATGAATTTAATGAAGAATGTTCAACATTACAGATGGAACAATCACTTCAAGTTTGATAGTAATCTATCATACATTTAAAAAATTAGGTTTTTGGAACGTTGTTTTGAGAATCATTTCTTAGAGGCACTGAGAAATAAGAGACAAAATAACATCTATATCTCAACATTTTTGCAACAATTGTATCAAATATATTTAGCTAGTACTAGTTGAGTGTAATAAATAGTAAACAATGATAACATAATAATTGATTTGAATTATGTGTTTAAGGAGGAGTTGGGGAATCTGGAAGAATATAGTGAGCAATTAAGATTGAAATTCTTTTCATCAAAATGTAGTTAGGTTACTCGTTTGAATTTTTACAAAGTATTGACCTCGTCCCTATCAATTGGTTGTTGCATGTCAATGATTAAGAAAAGGGGTAGCTAAGATTTTAAGAGATAGCATGTGAAATAAAACTGGTTTTTATCTAAATAGTTTATTGAAT
>APFE031689759.1:194864-240753 GCA_000404065.3 Pinus taeda
TAGAAGGATCACGAGATAAATGTGAAATTATATGGTCTTAATTACAGTAAACAAGAGAGATACAAGTTGAATTTAAGTGAAAGGGGAATCAAATAGGTGCCAAATTATAAAATTGGTTGAGAGTGTTGCACATACCCCTTCTTGTTTTCTTATATAAAATCTAAAGGTGATAAACCCTACTCCTTCCAACCGAACTAAGGTTGTATGATCTACCTTTTATGTGGGTAAGGCTTGATCTGGGAAATGGTTGAAATAATATGGTTGTTGTACTAGGGCTAAGGGAGTTGTGTGTCACTGTTTTAGATGTAAGTTTATCTATAAATTTTTGGATTGTAATCTAAAATGACTAAAAATGTGAGCTCCACATTGAATCATTAACAACTTCACTCTCGAGTGGTGTGTAAATGATCAATTTGGGACAAGTAGGGTAAGGCTTAAAATGCTGAAAAGTGAAGAAAGACGCTCAAATCAGTGATGATCTATAGAAAATTTGTACTATAAAGAGAAAAGTGTTCTAGAGACGATTCTGCAAGAGAAAAGAATGTTTAAATATTCTTTGGATGCACAATAAATTTTATCAAATGCATGAACTATCATTCCTTAAGGACAAAGGAAGGTAAAGACAATGGTATTCAATACCAAGAACCTAAGGTAGGATAATAAGTGGCAAAGGAAAACAACATACCTAGGCAATCATGATCAAGGGGTGACGCATAAAGTTCACTATAAGTTCTCACAGTGGACTAAAATAAGGAAGTAAGAATTAAATGGCGGATACAAGTATCATTAGGTATGACTTCCTCCAAATTGATTATGGCCACATGTTCCATAGATTCAATATTCAAGTTCACGCAACCAATTAAAAGACGATTAAAAACTGGCACCAAGGTTGAGCATATAGAATATTAAAACTTTAGAATAAGATACTAAAGATTAAAGGTATAGTATCTACATCAATAAAATAAGGAAAATTTACTTCGTTGAATAACCATTATGCTATAATGAAAATTTCTTCACTCCTATAAGATAAAATATTATTAATATGAATCCTCCTTAAATATGTATTAAAATAGACAATCACATAGATCAAGGATCTGCAAATAATGTCGTATATATGTGTTACATGATTGAATATCATTATAAATTGCAGTAATATTTGCAATTAAGTGTTCCTGGAAATTTATATAATATATTATATATTATATAATATTATATATAATATATATATATATATAATAAAGCTGTAACAAGTGTGATATGATAAATGGTGATGTCAAGTGTTAAACAAACTTGATGGGGCTGAAAGTTATTTAGAAATAATGATGAATCTTATTTTATTGAGAAAGAAATTATGGTTCATCCCCAAGCGTAGAAGTAAAAAATTCATAAATACTTTTATGGATGTTTTTAAGATATGGTATACTAAACTTCTTCATATAAAAAATTAAATGGTAGGAGAATCCTATTACAATAAATAAGTTAGGGATTCAAGAAATCGAGTACAGGTTAGAAGTCATAAGATTACAGCAATGAACCATCATGTTGAATTTGCAAGCCTCATGGAATAGGGATTATATAAAGTTGACAGAAGGAAGACTTCATAAAAATAAATTTTCTTAAGCATAGTGATATGCATGTTAATACAACTAAAATACTATTATCAAGCAAACAGATGTGAACAACATCAAGATTCTAAATATTATACCTTTACGGCTGAAGATTAAGCTATCAAGGATATTTTGAATTAAAATATTGGAACAATTGATAAGATTTGTTAAAAAAAAAATGTTTATGTTACCAAGTTAGTAGATAATTGAAGTGGTGGCCTCCTCGATTGAGAAAGTTAGAAAAAATTCCATGTAGATTAACTTTAAATGTTTAAATACCCAAAATAGTAGGAGTATGGAGTGTAACCAGTGGAAATTCTAAACAAGAAAATAAGTGGCAGCACTATAAGAAGAGACTGGATTCAACCACCTTGGGAGGAAACCAATAAGGTATAAGAACCATGTGCAGAATGTTCTTCACTGAAATTTGCAAGACATTTTTGTAGCAATAAGGGAGTATTAAAATAACATTTATAAATGGAATTATTTGCTAACAAGAGTTAAAAAAAAAACAACAAATTAAAAAATTAAAAAAAAAATCTAAAATTAGTAGTAGTAATAAGAATGAAATCATCCCAAAACAAGTTCAGATTAGAAACCTGTATGGTTGAAGAATAAAGGGTTACCATATTGTGAAGTGAATTATGTTGTTTCAATCGTTAAAACTAGTGAACAATAAATCTGACTACCAATATTGGTGACTATAAATAGTTAGGAAAAGCTGATAGGAGTAGACATAGATAAGTCCGCTTGAAGGATATTTTAATCACGTTGGCTCGAAAGAGTCATCAGGAAAAATACCACAGGTTCAGGCATGGAAGGCCAACAATGGTCTATTGTAGTCTAGGATAACACTGGCATTTTCACCTCACCCTGAAGGGCAAGGAGTCTCATTCGAAGCACGCTGTGACCAAAAGGGGAGAAGGGCTCAGCATGGATTCGAGGGGATATCAGTTGAACATAGGTGGTCATACACATATGTGTTCATAATTCATGAAACAAAGATAATGATACCCTAAAATCATACAAAAGGATTCATCATAAATACCATAGAAATAACAACATTCTAGTATCGATCTAGCAAGCACCATCTTCATGAGACAAGGAGACTATTTAAAATTTTAATAAGCTCATGGAACACGATGCACAATGCGTTATGAGTCTTAATAACCATAAACCCTAATTACATTAAAGCAATAGAATAAAATACGTTATAACTTGGCATCTTGCCATCAACAATACATAAAATACTTGGCTCAATAGCTCGGGTCGGATTTGCTTTGCAACCTAGTTCCTCGGTTTCCAGATCTTCTTCCTTCTGCTCATATGTCTACGTACCTCCTCAACAGCTAAATCCTTCAGCGTCTGGTAGGTCCATCCTCAACAAAAACCCCAATGATCAAGAAAACCCAACAACAACAATGATAAAGACAACAACAACCTCTTCCTTTCTGTTCTTCCCCTTTTTATATCCTTCTCAGCTAACTAGACTGCCAGTTCTCGCTCAGCTTCATGCTTCCTTGGCTGCCTCTGTGCCTTCCCATCTCCTCAGCTACCTTTGCCTTCTGTTGCCACCCTGCCATCACCCTTCCACAACTGCATGTTCTTCCGCCTAGCCGTTGCTACCATTTGTCCTTTCGTGCCCTACGGTTGGTCAAAACTGGTAAATAATCTTCAAAATTAATGAAGGCTCCAACAGGCCTCGACCACAATTTCTTGACTCGTCCCCGAGTCAAGTCATTTCAACCTCTAGTGGCTCTGATGTTGTTTCCATGGGTTCTACATGTGGCGGTTGTGTTGCGTTGTTTCCACTGTCTGTTGTACTGGCACCTTTGTTGCTACGATACTTTCTTGCTGAATAGGGATCTCTTCCATCTCAATCCTAGCCTGTGGTTTGGCATTTGTTTATGTGGCCCTTTATTAAACCTGTGGCTCCTATGTTCCAAATGAAGGCTCCAAATTGGGGGCTTCTGTTGTCATCTATTTCCTGAACTCATTGTATCGCTAGATAGCAAAGTCTTAGTTTGTGAGGATTGCATCTGCGCTTTGTGTGAATGCTTCGTTTGATTGTGACATTAAGGTTTTCAGCCATTGGATCTGCAGGCTGTCCAATTGTTGGTTACTTGAGTCACATGTGTCCTTTAACAACAGGTCCTACATCTGAACCAAGGGCCATAATTCTCGGATTACGCTTTTCGTCCTTGCCGACTCCTCCTCAATTGCGTCAACTTGGGCTTGGTGGACATTGATTTCTTCACTTATTTGTTGGAATCCTTCTAGTGTTTGAAATTTTAGCATTACCTAAATTCTCCTGAGATTTTTGTAGCTGATTCTAACATGATATCCCCTGGTTGATGAGGATTTAATCAACTAATTACTCCAGTGGCCTTTCCATGTATTCTAGCTATGTTTTTTCTGTCGTCGGCTAACTGGTACATGTTAACTATGACGTGGGTTTAGAAAGTACAGAGTGGGCTGCATGGTGTCTTTATTCTGCCATGATGGCCTTATTTATTAACTAATTCTATGCTTAATGGGAAAGATTTTGTGACCCTACCTTGATAGTTTCCTTATTGATTACTTAATCAGGAAATAACTACTGGTATGGCGGATGGGACAGGTACATGTGTGGCCATCAATTTGGAAAAAGTTCAAACCTACATGTATTCTGTTGACAGGTTTTGACATGCACGAATACTATTCCTTCCAACTAGGGTTGTTGACACTACTCACACTACCCTCCTCGAACCGCAAATGGGTTGCAGTATCTCTCTACTGGTCGCAACCTTATTATGTGATTTTTTTTTTATTTTTTTTTTTTAATTGTGGAAGGATTTTAGGCATGCACCATTCATCCATCCTACCAATAGGACTCCATCCAGTTGCGTAGGTCTTACCACACTTGATTCTTTTATATGTGAAATTATGAACGAGCCTAACCAGTGCATCTGTAGTTTTCCTGGGAACATGAGGAACTTGTTGTTGTAGAGGATCACTTGGTCACTGACTTTGAATGATTTCTTCTTGATGTGCCTATTGTTCCAAGACTTCTGTCTTCATTGCTCGATAGATTTATGGAACTCCACCAGGAACCATGTTTCCTCGAGCTCTAATAGCTAGCTTAGTCTGTCCTAGAAGGCACTGCTATCGGTCACTCCTGTTGCCTATGAAATCAACGTGCTGGGTAGTATGAACTCCACTGGCACCACCACCTCTTTGCCATATATGAGCTGGAGTGAAGTTTGTTTGTGGAGTCTTTTAACTATTATCCTATATGCCCAGAGTGTCACTAGAATTATTTCATCCCAGTCATCTCGATTGGCCGATACGATTTTGGTTAGCCCTTTTTCCAGTATCTTGTTGAATGCCTCTACTGCATCATTTGCTTGTCGATGGTGAGGACTGCTCTTGTGATGCTGTACCATAAAATTTGTTAACAGGACTTGAATTGTCTTCTTCAGGAAGTGTGTACCCTGGTCGCTTGTGAGGCTCCTTGGGCATCTGAACCTTGAGATGATATTTTCAAAAATGAATTGCATCGTTGTTTCTACTGTACAGTCTTTTACTAGCACAGCTTCTGCCCATCTTGAGAGGTACTCTGTGGTGGTGATTATGTATCGGGCTTTGGAGTGTCGTGCTGGTGGGGAGGTTAGACCAATGAAATCTACCACCCACTTATCGAATATCTTCACCGTATGGACCGAGTGTAGTGGTAGCTCATCGCATCGAGAAGGCTTTCCAACTCTTTAAAATACATCATATTCATTGGTGAATGCCTTCAAATCCTTATGTACAGTGGGCCACCATAGTCCTACTTGTATTATCTTCCTTGCAATTGCCTTACCCCCTACATGGCCTTCTGCAACCCCTGTGTGGCACTCCCATAGGATATCTTCTCTTTCGTGCTGTAGGACATAGCGTTTGAGTATTTGGTCTAAGCCCATTTTGTAAAGGTGTCTTGCTATGTGTTGGTAATCCGTTGCTCTGACCATTAAGTGCCTTTTCTGCATTGCGATGTAGCCCTGTGGACAATTTCTTGTTGTGAGAAAAGTAGTAATTTCCTGCAGGTGGTTGGGTATGGCTTCTATCCTTAATAAATTGGCCTCAGGTAACCATTCATCTATTGTTCCATCATTCTCCCTTGTTTCCAGGTGAGAAAGGTGATCTGGGCCTACATTCAGTCTGCTTGGCTTAACAACTACTTCAAACGTGAACTCATGAAATAGTAATAGCCATCTGCATATTCTTCCTTCCAGTACTAGCTTGTTTACTAGGTACTTTAGTGCAGAATGGTCACTGAAAAATTTGAATGGTGCACCCAATAGGTAGTGCCTAAACTTTTGGAGAGAGTAGACCACTACTAGAGCTTCTCGTTTAGTTGTTGTGTAGTTTTTTTTTTCTACCGTGGAGAGCTTTCTACTTGCGGAGTATACTCGATGATCCATCTTCTCTCCTGATTGTCCTAGGACTGCTCCTAGTGTTATTCCAGATGCATCAATATGTACATCGAACATTTTGTTCCAGTCAGGGTACACCAATATGGGTGCACTTAATAACCTTCCTTTTAGTTTGTCCAGTGCTACTTGACAATCTGTTGTCCAAATGAATTCCTCCATCTTCCTTAGCAGTCTCTCCATTAGGGTTGTTATGGTTCCATAGTTTATGATGATCCTTCTGTAGTACCCCATATGGCCTAGAGTTGCTCTTAGTTGCTTTATGTTGCGGTGTGGTTTCATGTGGATGATTAATGCTATTTTAGCAGGGTCCATGCAAACTCCATCTTTGCAAACAATATGGCCCAACATGGTTTCGAAGGGAACTGTGAAAATGCACTTTTTCAAATTTAATGAGATATGTAATTGTCTGCATCTTTCGAACATTACTTTCAACAGACTGGTATGCCTCTTCAACAAGCTGTATACTGTCTAGTTGTCCATGTAGACTTCTAGGAAGTTATGAATGTAGTCTTAGAAATCTTCTATTACAAACCTTGAAAAGAATGCTGGCACATTCTTTAATTCGAATGGCATTATATTGTACGCGTACGACCCACGCTCTGTCATGAATGTTTTTTTCCTTTTATCTTCTTCAGCTATTCGGACCTGATGGTAGCTTGAGAAGCCATCTGTGAATGAGTAAGCTTCATTCCCCATAACATTGTCTAGGACTTCACTGCTGAAAGGCGTGGGGAATGAGTCATGCACACATGCATTGTTCAGGCTTCTATAGTCAACGCGTACTCTAATCTCAGTCACATCCTTCTTGTTCTCCATTACTATAGGGCTTATCCAGTGAGCTTCATTTATCGGAAAAATGATTCCTACATCTAGAATTTTATCAATCTCCCTTTTAACTTTCTCTTTGACCCTTGGGTTTAGTCGATATGGTCTGTGCTTCACTAGTCAGACTCCAAGTTTTAGAAAAATTTTCATCTCTCCCAACTTACCTTTTATCCCCTTGAGTTCAGCTACTGAAGTTGGGAACTGGTTTTGGTATTCTTGTAGTAAATAAAAGATTTATTTAGTGTTCTGTTTGTCCCAGTAATCTCCCACTGATGCTATCTTGGGTTTATGCTCTTTCCCTACATTCTTCTTTATCAACTTCACTGGTAGGAGATGGGCGCCTTCCATCGAGGGACTCTCCCAGATCACCCTTTCTCCCTCTGTTTCTTCAAAGGCTAGGTGTCTAAGCCCTTCCAATCTGTCTTCTTCTAGTTCTGCGTTGATTTTGTCGTAGGTCACAAATCCTGGAGATTCCATGTTAAATAAGTATCACAAGAAGTTTTCTTTGTGCTACCCTTCAACTAGCGTCTCCAGGGTGAATAAAACCCCTTTCACTACCTGAAGTGCTTTTGTCATTTGTGCTTCACTACCCTTGAATGAGAAATCACCACTGAACTATGTTTTCAAGGCATCCCAAGCGACTGTTTGTCGTTGTAGTTCTTTCTAGATGTACCACACCTGGGGGATGGTGCTAAGGGTGTGTATAAAGGCATGCACCCATAGGTTCTTTGGCAACCCTTGGCTTTCCCAATTGGTCGTGCACCCTTTGGCATGTTCCTCGCGACTTGAATTCTTGAAGTATTCTTTTTAGTCTAGTGGCTGCTCTTCTTTCTTGCTAAAGCTTTCCTCCATTGCTCACTTTGCATCCTTCCAGTATTTCAATACCTGACAGTGTGATTTCCACCATATTGTAGGTGTTTGTATGAGCACAATGTCCATAAAGTGAATTCTTTGGTCTTCTAGTACATCCTAGTCAATCCTGTCCAGGAACCAATCTATCATTTCAAGGCCACAGTACTTTGGGATGACGTCCTTTCCTATATCTCCCCAGTTTACTTGGATTATCATTGCACATCACCAGGTTGTCAGATCATATCAATCCTGCTACCATGCATCCCATGCAACTTTTGAACTTTGGATGCTCCTCCAGCTAACTGATCCTTTGGCTGTAGGGTTTATATAATCTTCCCTCTTTCCTACTGTGAGTGTATACAACTAATCTAACATCCTTGGTTCATCGCTATCATCCATTGGCTCTGTAAACTTGGGTCCTTTATAAGGGTCCAGCGGCTGAATCACCCTTAGTCCTTCTGCTTCAAAGATCATCAGTTCCTTCTTCAAATCTATGACCACATAGTTTTTATATGCCCAATCAATCCCCAGGAGTGTTGGATATGGGTATTTGTCCCTCATAATGTCTATTATTTTAAACTCAGTGTGTGTTTTTACTCCTACTACATCAACCTCTACATTCTCCAATCTTCCGATGGGCAGTATACAATACTAATTTGCCATTCTCAACTGAATTGTTGAATACTTTAGTTATAGCTTCCCTGTTGCCTCCCAGGTCTTCCATGGTAGGATGTTTACATCCAACCCTAGATCTAGCATGGTGTCCTTTATCTCGAATCCTACCACCTACACATTGATTCAAAATTCCTTCCCACTTCTCTTCTTATTCTGCTTCACCCTCCTGGAATCTTTCTTTGACTAGGCTTCACGTGGTTTTCCCACGTCCTCTCGCTCTATGGACACCACGGTTTTAAGCCTTTCCATGATTCCCTTAGCATGGTCTCATCTTCAAAAACTTTTAGGAACACTTTAAACCATTCCCCAATGGGTTGGGCAGGGTCGGGCCCATAGACCTGCGAACCTCGGGTGTCCCTCTCTTCAATCATCCCTTCAAATAGTTTGGATGCTTCTTGGTAATATTGCTTTTGGCGCTCAAGCTGATATGCCTTTGGTGGTGATGCTGCTTTGATGATCACAGGGGGTTCCTTGGTGTAGCGATATTCCCCTATCTTCTTTCCTCCTTGGGTGACTATATTGATATTTGTTGCAGGGAGACCCTCGTCGGTCTGAGGCTTGACATTCAACAGGTTATCCTCTCACCGTCCGGTCCTCTCTTCCCATTTCGCGATGAGCTCTAGGCACTCTTCCATTGCAAGTATTAAATCTACATTGTGAGCACCATGGTCTTCTTGGGAGCGAGCATTCCCTTGCGACATGTCCTTCCTAATTGCAATTGTAGCATCTTAGGAGTCCTCTGCCCTCCAATCTTCCTCCATGTTCATTTCCTCCTCGCCCCCCTCGATTTGCTTCATTGACTTTGAAAGTGGATCATGCCTGACATTGATCTGTGTGATGAGTAGTCGATGTGTACAACTTAGAGTAGTTGTTATTGGGGATGCCAGAGTACTTTTATAGCATTGGACACATCCGCAGCAAGTGTCCATACATTCTACAAATTTTGTAGAAATCTACGGTATTCCTTCCTGGGAAGGGTCATTGCACCTCAATGTTCACAACCCCTATGGTTGGAGTGGTCCCAGATGACCTCGCCATCCCTCCTATTTTGTTAAGACCTCGTAATCACGGGCATTCCGTCACAATGTTCCCCTCCACCAGGCAATAGGTACACCAAACATTGGGCTTGGTTGAATGTGTGGGCTGAATATCTGTCAGCTTCTCAGTTAGGTTTGCAATCTGGCTTTGTAAGAGTGATTGTTGGATCTTGCAGACTTGTGCCTCCCCGATATTCATGGGGATATCCTACCATTTCTTCTATATGAGATGCTTGCTCTAAGGCATCCTATAGGGTTCCTATCTTCTGTTGTGTCAGCGATGTCCTGGTGAAGGGCAAGAGCGCCTTGATGAACCAGTCCCACTGGTGGTTCGGGTCCAAGGTGTAACTTAGCTTAGCAATGGCATCCTTAAACCTTTGCATGAGCTCCCAACCAGTCTCTCCCTCCCTCTACTTAATTTCCCACAACTCCATTAGCCCTTCTAATTAGTTTGCGGTACCTTGAATTCTTGCATGAATCCCCTCTTAATATCATCTATGGTTGGGTTCTTGTTCTGCTCTACCCACTTTATGAACCAGCGTAGGGCCCATTCACTTAGTGTGGTCTAGAATTCCACTGCTCGAATGTTGTTCGGAGTCTGATGAGATCTCTAGATGGCTTTGTAGAGGTACCAGTGTTGCTCCACATCCTCGTTTCCCTTACCTGCAAACTTTGGGTATCTTGTAAATGATCTCACCATACTACTCTGAAAATTGGCTTATAACACAAAGCCATTGGTTCCCCGCTGTAGTGACCCTTGTAGTTCCAAGTTACTACTATAGCTAGTTCTGGAACCACTCCCAGTATTGAGACCAATTCTATATTTTTCTCGCGCACTGTATACTCATGCTGCTTTGGCTAGGTTAAAGATGAATTCTTCTGGTTTGTGATAAGGTACCAGGGGAAGGTCGGGGAAAATGCCACTTATGTTTCGTGGATGGGGTTGCTGAACTTTGGTGGATGCTGGTTCATTGTCGAATAACTTCCTCATTCCATCACACATATTTTCGTCATATTCGTGCCAGCATGGGTGCTAACCTTGTGGTTCTTCTTGTGCAACCTTTAGGGAGGATCCCCCATACACTCCCGGTTGTGATCCCACATTCGCAACATTCCGAGATAGTCCTCCTATAGTTCCCCATTGTGATCATATTTATGAAACCTATAGGGAATTCCCTTCATCCTCTTCCTGATTCCAACATCCCTTCATCCCATCTTTGGGTGGCCTAGCATCCTATTTGCCCTCCATCTCAACTCGAGTTTTTTCCATCACCACTCCTATCGGGCGGGACACTCTCCTCCATATCCTTAGGGCTTGAGCTTCTCTTACCTGCTAATTATCTGTTAACACTGCCCTTCTCTATGCTCTAACATCCCTCACTCTCTTTAATCCTTTTGTACCCATCCCCCTGCAACATCCCTATCCCCTTATGGGCAACATTTTCCCCTTTAGTTGTTTCCCCTGATATTGGGGTTTTATGCTTCCATCCTGGCAGTGGATAGAGATAGCCTTCCTTCTTCTACCAAAAGCATCTTAATCCATGTCAGGATTTCCCCTATCAATTCCCCCTTAGCTCGTTATTGAACATCGCCTCTCCCTTTGAGTAGGATTCATAGCTTTTTGCAAAAAACTCAAATACGTATCCTTCCACCGTAGTTTTCACCCATAAATTAACTGCTCTTATCTACTCGTTATCTAGTTGTTGTAATAGTGCAGTCTCAGACAAAGTCCAACTATGGAAGGCTCTTGCCAATCTGCTCGAAGGACTTTGTCGCTTCAGTTCCCTCAACCAATTATACAAGTCCTTAGGGAATTTGCACCAGAAAATTTCATATTGGTCGTCTGAGAAATTAGTGTATAAGATCTACTTACGAACCATATCAATTGACTGATTCTTGTGGGCAGCCCTTTCTACCAGAAATTGGTCTTCTTTGTCGTTCCACAAGTTTCCGATCTCTCTCTTAAACACCCTCAACACCATATTCTGAAATAGTTCTCCTAATTTCACGTCCCGATAATGGAACCATTTGTTGGCTCGAAAGAGTCGTCGGGGAAAAGACCCCGGGTTTAGGCATAGAAGGCCAACAATGGTTTGTTGTAGTCTAGGACATCAATATCATTTTCACCTCACCTGAAGGGCAAGGAGTCTCAGCCGAAGGATGCCATGACCAAAAGGGGAGAAGAGCTCAACATGGAGTCGAGGGGATATCAATTGAACACAGGTGGCCATACACATGTGTTCATAATACATCAAATAAAGATAATGCTACCGTAAGCTCATACACAAGGATTCATCGTAAATACCATAGAACTAACAACATTATATTGTCAATCTAGCAAGCACCATCTTCATGCAACAAGGAGACTATTTAAAATTTTAATAAGCCCACAGAAGATTATGCGCAATGCATTATGAGTCTTAACAACCATGAACTCTGATTACATTAAAGCAACATAACAAAATAAATTATAACTTGGCATCTCACCATCAATAATACATAAAATACCCAGCTCAGTAGCTTAGGTCAGATCTGCTCTGCAACCCAGTTCCTCAGTTTCCAGCTCTTCCTGCTTCTACTCTTATGTCTATGTACCTCCTCGATAGCCAAATCCTTTAGCGTCTGACAGGTCTTTCCTCAACAACAACCCCAACGATCAACAAAACCCAACAACAACAACAACAACAACATCTTCCTTTCTATTCTTCCTCTTTTTATGTCCTTCCTGACTGCCTAGACTATCAATTCTCACTTGGCGACTTGCTTCCATGGCTGCCTTTGTACCTTCTCGTCTCATCGACTGCATTTTCCTTCTGCTGCCAACTTTCCATCACCTTTACGCAACTGCTCATTCCGCTGCCCAACCATTGCTGCCATTTGTCCTTTCCCACCTTACGTTTGGTCAAAACTTGTCAAAACTCTTCAAAATTAACGAAGGCTCCGACAAATCATAATATTGCAACCACAAAAATGGCTAATATATTATATGCACAATTTATACAATCATATTCACTCTATAGCATGCTATAATCAACCCCTTTGATGATTGTTACCTTTATGTGAGCACTGTGAAAAGAAATTTTGTATATTAAAGGTTATAAGCAACAATATTCATGTTAATTGGCATGATAACTGAGTCTATTGTAATAAGACATTAATGGTACTAACCTTGTTGAATACATGTCGATAGAATTTTGAGTGCAAGTGCCACTTAGGAAGAACATATTCAACATATATACAAATGTGCTAGAAGAGGAGCATTGTATAAAGGAAAGAGAATGTATGCTTTACAGTTGTGTCATCACAATAGATGAAATAAAGTGTTGTTTGAAACCATGAAAGATGGGAAGTATCTTCTTTTCGGTCTTATGAAAAGAAAATGAAATGAATTTTTTTTTATAGCGTGAAGAGTTAACAAGATACTATAATCACACAGAATCAACAAAAATGATTGTTTCTCATGATAAAGTTCAATTTAAGCCTTTACTTCCAAAGAAAATACACGAGTCCAAGAAGATGGAAACAAGAAAAGTTTCGGAAGAAGAACTGGACAACAAACACCAAGGACAATGTTAATAAAAGGGGAGGAGAATGTAGTATCCCTCCGTTTCCATAATGCTATTTTGGTTAGGCTGAGTTATGTTATTTAGAATGGTGGAAAATCCATGAAAACATATTGGAATAATTATGTAAAGGAATAATTATTAATAAATAAATAGGATGTATGTAGTTGGGAATGGGGATGTATGTGCTCTATTTCTAAAGGGTAAGTATTTATATCAGCACACTATGCCTAAAGTAAAAGCGTTCACAATGAGGAAATTTAAGAAAAATTAAAAATAAATCAAATCCAACTCAAAATCAAAATTTCTAAACTTTCCAAGCACTCAAGTAAGGTTTATGCATGAGGTTGAAAGATCAAACAAGGATAGAGATAGATATTGAAAGTACCCAATGGAATCATGAATTTCTTATGTGGAAAAATCCCTCTTGAAAATAAGAGTGATCTCCCTATACATCTAAGAGCCCTAGTAACATACACACAATAATTGCTACCTTTCTCTAAGTTATGATCATTTGAAAGAAATAGAATGAAATAGGCCTCTTACCGATTTAGTGAACTAATTTATTAAGTCCCTCAAATCTTTCAATCACTCACTCTTTGATGCTCCAAATGTCCTCTCATCACTTCCAACAACTTTTCTGTTATGTTTGAAAGAGTTTTGCAAAGACAAAGACAAACAAGAGATCAAAGCATACAACATAAAATCAAAGAGATAATGAACTAATTAACCAATTGTTCATTCTAACTGATCAATTATGCAACTAAAAGTCATGTAGGTGATCAAGGAATCCTACAAATTAAATCAATAGATATGTAGCTGAGAAATAAAAATTGCTTATATTCATAAACTAGAGAAAATCCTTACAACCATGTAGCCTTCATGTAGCACGCCCTTTCTGCAATATCCAACCCTCTCCCTTGCTAGACAAGCCTTCCAACCTAATCTCAACAATGTGAACCTACATTCAATAGTCCTCCCTCAAACCTCAAACACGTAATGGATTTATAGGCCAAGGATGAGAAGTTATGGATCCATTCTCCAAGGGATCAGATCCACAATAAGTGGGATAGAGGTACCAGAAAGTAAGGGGAGTTACTCCATGATGAGAGGGATCAACACTAAATAGGAACACATTTGAACTTGTTGGTTGGCATAGATGATACCAACAATGCTTCTAGACTTTACTTTTTTATTTTTATGTACTTCAAGTCATGTTCGTAGGACATAGTGGAAGATAGTGCATACTTATGCGGAGATAATAATGTCCTTCCCTCCTTATGTGCATGAATCAACAAAATAACTTTGAACATAGCCAAAATCAAGGTTTCGTACCATAGGATCTACAAATTCCACTTTTTTTTGGGACGATTTAGTTTCAAACTTGGGAGGGTAATGCTCCGTAAGACATGCGTGGACAACAAAAGATCCAAACTAATGGTTATTTTCCTAATGTGACAAAATGATGTGTAACAATGAGCTTAGTATAGTTAAGAAATACAACTCAATGCATTCTAGAGTGGGAAATTTTTTGAGTTACATTGTTACTTGAAGTAATAATTTGGGTTGACAATACAATAGGAGAGAACTAGAATTGGACATGAGAATACAACAGGAGATAACTCGAATCATACCACTACACAGTAGTACCACACACAAGAACCCACAACCATTAAATAATAGTATAACCAAAGAAAGTGAAAATAATGGAATAAGTGTGAATTGGGTTCGAAATTATTCATGTAAATCACTACATTAACAAAGCATACACATAAACTGAAAACCCGAAACTATGCAATGGAAAATTGATGATAAATTTATCAAAGACATAATGTAAAAAGTTGTAGCTTTTGTGCATCAACATTAAATCACCAAGAATGGAAATTATTACAACATGGCACCATATGTAATAGGTGTTTCAGTTCATATAGCTAAAATAATATCCGATAGTCTATACCCATTAGGAATTGGACAACATTTTCATAGTACATAACACACTAGTGCCTTAACCAAGGAGAGACTTAACTCTCAAAATTCAACTATTGCAAGAACAATGATTGCCAAAAGGCAAAGATGTCCTAGCCATTTGCCTAAGTTTAAAATAAAGGAATTGGTATAGCTAAAATGGTAATTATTTTTATAATATTAACTATATAAATGAGTAACCGTAGAAATTATAGGAATTGGTATGCAATTCAATTTTGCGGAAGGAATCTCTTGAAATCATTGCATGTTTTCCACTTTCAATTAAGCCATCAAACAAGATTAAACTCTGCATTGGGAATTGCACCGACCTGGTGATTATAGAGTTGGATCAAATCTAGTGAAGGGGTTGCGCCATGAATGTCTTGAAAAGTAGGTCACTTCTACGGTGATGACCATCTATGGAATAAAAGGAAAAAAAACACAGATGTTAGATTACACCTACAAAATGTGAAGACATGATTTATAAAGAAATCTTAGATCAGATAAAAAGGAGACTCTTACCTCAATTGAGTGTTATGCCAATGAAGGGTTTGACTGAGTAAGACTGTCTTGACACACTCTTTTACTTCGGTTATAGTATAAGAACTACTAATAAGATATTGTAGGAACTTGAGATAGGGTCAAATGTATATAGGTTTACTTGGAATGTAGCTTGTGCATTAGCATTAGAATCCTGAAATGCAGAAACAAAACTCTCATATCTGAAAAATAGAGATACCACCATCCATGAGTTAGGCATGATAATAAAAATAATAGAAAAGTTAATTGTGGCATGATATTTTCCAATTATAAGTTAAATACTAGAATTACAATCACCTTGGTCGAAGAGAGCTATGCAGGGTAGGAAACTGTACTCTTAACCCTCTGTAGAAAGGCGAGAAGACCATGTGACATGAACCCAAAAGAAAAAGTAGGCGAGATAGCAGAACATGAAATTCAATGTTAGAAGTGAACCTTGAAGTTATGGAAATGATGCTAAATTAAAGAAAGTTACCTCAAACTGGATGGTCCAAACACCAAAATAAGTTTAAAACAAAAAACAATAGTGGCCACCACAAACCCCTCCTTAAAACCTTCGAGTAGCAATGTTGTAAGTCAAAATCTGATTTGTCGATAGTAAATAGAATAATAGAAAATAAATTTTGGTTGTATGAAGTTGATTACCTATAATTCAGTAAAAAATGCAACTAACAATGATGATAGGGGAAATGGCTCTCCAAATGTGAACCAGAAAGAGCGTCATGGAACCACCGATGAGGAAAAATCACAATACCCTCATACTTTACTGAATCAATTCTCATAAACTCTGTACACATATTAACATATAAAGACAATAGTCATCAAAATAACCATATGGATCTCAACCCTCGTATTGTATAAAAAGAAAAAAACACTCATTAGAAGCCTTACCAGAGGCATGCCGCCACATAACATAGTTGAACAAGTGGAAGTTGAAACTTCTCTAAAGATGCACTCCCCCTACCCAACAAACATGTGGTCATAAGTAATGATACATTATATATCAATTATCTAGGAGTCAGGCTATACCCCATAAATACTTACAGTAAATAAATCTAAGTAACTACGATAGTGGAAAGGTCCTTTACTTGTAAGTAGGATCAACGCTAGGTGAGGGAAATATTGGGACAAAACAACACCACGAAGACTCTCGTGGCCACCATGAACCACAAGGCATAGACAAAGAAGCTCTTCTAGACTGCCATGCACTTGGAGGGGCAATGAATGGGGCATAATTACCCTTTGGTTTAAGGAAAGGTGGATGAGAGTTAGGGTTGACTAATCCCTACCCTTGATCCCTATTTTGATCATCATAGCCATCAATCCAAACCAAATAGCCTCATCACTCCATGTCAAGAATCCCTACATCGCATCGAGTAAGTGGCATAACCCGTTCCCCAAGAAGAGCCGCGTAGGGAACCATTAATAAACCAAAAATCAAAGAATCGCATCAACTAAGCAAAGGTTAAATGTTATAAATATTGGTTATGTGTAACATGGGGGGGGGGGGGGTTATGTTTCTAACAATGTTAAGACATAACATTGTAATGTCATGAGTGTAGGTGGTGAAACATGAAATTAAGCCTAAGAACTACCATAATCGAGCTATAGAAAATGTGTTGGGAAGACGTTAACCTAATATAGCCAAAAATATTATACTAGCTACATATTTCTAAGTTAATATTTTAGGTATTGAAATGATCAAATCATAAAATTATTCATGAAGAAAATGCTCATACCACATATAACTCATAGTGCTCAATGTTATGCAATAACCCATGGTAAAATGCACATGGTGAGAATGGAAGGAACTAGGGAAAGGATCCTTATTAGAATGATTCCTTGGTGGTATGCACATTCAGCCTTAAAGGGAATTATGTAGATGACTTTGGAGTAACTGATATTATATGTGATAAAAGTCCTATGATATGGTGCACATCAGTTCAATGTTTATGGTATAGGCATATTAGTTTTATTACATTGTGCATTTCATACATAGGTATATATATCTGTTACGAAAGAAAAAAATGTCGATAAAAAAGGGGGGAACATGATAGATGGTATTAGAGCCTTAGGTTCAACGCTCGGAACTAATGAGATCAAGGTAAAAATTTTATGGTATGATAGTTCATAAATGGTAAGTGGGTTCCTCTGTTAAAATATTCACAAAGTGATACTTATTCCTTGAGGAATGAAATATTAGTAATCTATGAATTTCATGAATAATGTCGAACATTAGAGACAAAACAATCACATCAAGTTTGATATTAATCTATCATACATTTAACAACTTATTTTCTTGGAACATTGTTTCAATAATCATTTCTTAGTGGCACTAAGAAATAAGAGGTAGAAGAAAATCTATACGTCAGCATTTTCACAATGGTTGTATCAAATAGCTTTAGCTAGTACTAGTGGAGTGTAATAACTGGGAAACATTGATAACATAATAACTGATTTGAATTATGTGTGTGAGGAGGAGTTGGGCAATCTAGAAGAATATAGTGAGGACTTGAGACTGAAATTATTTTCATCAAAACCTAGTTAGGGTACTCGTTTGAATTTATACATAGTATTGACCTCTTCCCTATCAATTGACTATTGCATGTCAATGATTAGGAAAAATGGCAACTAAGATTTTAACAGATATTATGGGAAATAAAACTAGTTTTAATCTAAACAGTTTATTGAATATCTATATATGAAATATTTTAGAAGGATCGCGGTGATAAATTTCAAATTATATGAACTTCATTTCAATTAAAAAGAGAGATACAAGTTGGATTTAAGCGAAAGTGAAATCAAATAGGTGCCAAATTATAAAAGTGTTGAGAGTGTTGCACATACCCCTTCTTGTTTTCTTATATAAAATCTAAAGGTGATAACCCTTATTCCTTCCAATCCGACTAAGGTTGTACAATCTATCTTCTATGTAGGTAAGGGTTGATATGGAAAATGGTTAAGATAGTATTGTTGTTGTATTAGCACTAAGGGAGTTACGTGTCACTGTTTTAGATGTAAATATATCTATAAATTGTTGGATTTTAATCTAAGATGACTGAAAATGTAAGTTGCACATTGAAATTTGCTTTGGATTCATAATAAATTTTATCAAATACATGAACTATCATTAGTTAAGGATAGAGGAAGGTAAGGATAATGGTATTCAATACCAAGAACCTAAGGTAGGATAATAAGTGATAAAGGAAAATAGGAAACCTAAGTAATCATGATCAAGGGGTAACACAAAAAGTTCAATATAAGTTCTCATAGTGAAGTAAGACAAGAAAGTAAGCATTAAATGGAGGATACAAGTATCGTTAGGCACAATTTCCTCCAAATTGATTATGGTTGCATATTCCAAAGATTCAATCTTTAAGTTTACACAACTAATTAAAAGACGATTAAACTCTGGAACCAAGGTTGAGCATACACAAAGATTACAAGTTTATAATAAGATAATTAATATTTAGGGTATAGTCTCTCCATCAGTAAAATAAGGAAACTTTACTTGACTAAATAGCTATTATGCTAGAATGAAAATCTATTCTCCCATATAAGATAAAATAGTATTGGTAAATATCTTCCTTAAATATGTATGAGAATGGACAATCACATAGAGGAAGGATCATCGAATAATGTGGTGTATATGTGTGACATGATATAATACCATTATAAATTGTAGTAATATTGGCAATTAATTATTCCTGGGAACTTAAAAAAAATACAACTAAGGCATGTAGGCAAAGTGTAATATGATAGAGGGTGAATGTCAAGCATTAAACAAATTTGATGGGTTGAAGGTGGTTTTAGAATGTAAAATGATTGAATGTTATTTTATTGAGAAACTAGTTAGGGTTCATCATCAAGAGTAGAAGTAAACAATTCATAAAGACTTTTATGGATGTCTACAAGATCTGGTATAGTTAACTTCTTGCTATAAAAAATTAAATAGTAGGCAAATCCTAGTACAATCAATAAATTCAGGATTCAAGAATCAAGCGATTACAAGTTAGAACGTCATAAGATTACTGCATTGAACCATCATGTTGAATTTAAAAACCTATATTCTACATGGAATAGGGATTATATAAAGTTAGTACATGGAAGGCTTCATAAAAAATAAAAAATCTGGAGCATGGTGATATGCATGTTGATACAACTAAAATATTATTATCAAGGAAACAAATGATAATCACATCAGTATTCTAAATATTATACCTTTACAGTTGAATATTAAGCTATCAAGCATATTTTGAATGCAAATATTGGAACAAATGATAAGATTTGCTAAAAAAAAAGAATATATATTTGTGTGTTACTAAGGTAGCAGATAGTTGAAGAGGTGACCTCCTCGATTGAGGAAATTAGAAAAGATTCCATGTAGAGTAACTTTCAATGTCTAAATGCCCATAATAATAGGAGTATGGAGTGTAACTAGTGAACATTCTACACAAGAAAATAAGTGGTAGCACTATAAGAAGAGACTAGATTCAACCACCTTGGGACAAAATCAATAAGATATAAGAAGCATGTGTAGAATATTCTTAATCGAAATTTGCAAGAATTTTGTGTAGTGATAAGAGAGTATTAAAATAAAAGATCCTAACAAGAGCTAAGAACTCTAAAATTAGTAGTAGTGATAAGAATGAAATGATACCAAAACAAGTTCGGATTAGAATCATCTATGGTTGCAGGATAAATGATTAATGTATCCTAAAGTGCATTATGTTGTTTCAATCATGAAAACCGGTGAACAACAAAATGTGTTTGACTACCAAAATTGGTGATTGTAAATATTTAGGAAAAATAGACAAGAGTAGGCATACCTAAGTCTACTTGAAGGTTGTTTTAATAATAACATAACAACAACAAAAATGGCTAAAATAGTATATGCACAATTGATACAATCATATCCAATCTATAACATGCTAAAACTAACACCTTGAAGATTGTTACCTTTATGTGAGAATTGTGAAATGAAATTATGTATATTGAAGGTTATTAGTAACAATATTCATGTTAATGGGCATGGATGCCAAGTCTATTGTAATAAGAGAATAATGGTATTGACCTTGTTGAATGCATGTGAATAGAATGTTGAGTGTAGGTGCCACTTAGGAAAAACATATTCAAAATATATACAGATGTGTTAGAACAGGAGCATGGTATAAAGGAAAGAGGATGCATGCTTTAGAGTTGTGTCATCACAACAAATGAAATAAAGTGTTGTTTGAAAGCATGAAGTATGGGAAGTATCTTTTTTTTCAGTCTTAAGAAAAAAATGAAATGATTTTTTTCTGACTGCACAAAGAGTTAACAAGATACTAAAACAACACATAACCAATAGAATTAGAACTGTAGTGTCTTAATTAGTATTTCCTAGTCATATTAGAAAATTTAATGTTTTCATGTATCGCTAATTAAGAAATCGGTACATGATAACTTTCACCTTATTGAGTGACAATTGTTACATGTAGAGTCGAGCAAGACATTTTGCCAAAACCTATTGTATCATAAATAAGAAAGGTATTAGGTTCTGAAAATGATTTGTTAGTAAGGATAAAGTGTAATTTAAGCCTGTACTTCCGAAGAAAATACATGAGGGCAAGAAGATGGAATGACGAAAATTCTTGGAAGAAGAATTGGGCAACGAACATTGAGGACAATGTTAATAAAAGGGTAGGAGAATGTAACATCCCTCCATTTACATAATACTATTTTGTTAGGCTGAGTTATGTTGGATAGAATGGTGGAAAAAACATGAAAAAATATTGGAATAACTATTAATAAATAAGTAGGATGTATATACATGGGAATGAGACACTTAGAAATGAGACTCTTGCCAACTAAAATCTCATTTGTAAATAAGATTGGATCATTATTTCATGATAATAATTGTCGATGAATTCTAGATAAGATTAATGGATGGGAGAGAAAAATCCGTTAAGTTGCTTAATTGAATAATGATGCTAAATTTGGAAAATCATACAAGTTTCATGGGAGAGAAAGGCGGGATTTTATGGAAAAGCCTAGTCAAGTGGATAAAAAGGCCCATGAAAGTCGGATTCCACTAAAGGAAACTTTATAATGAAAGAAAGGTATTAAATATTGGTTGAAGGAATCAATTAGAGAGTTGATTTCCTAGAAACAAAATCTTGGTTGATCTACAATCACTTTTGAATGATCTGAGTTAGTAAATGTAGGTGTTACAGACTCATGCGCCAAGATATGCCTATGTTATTTTAAGCAATGGATCGATAAGATTGTGAAATACATAGGCATTGGAAAACAGTAAGAGAAACACAACAAGAAAATGTAAAAACACAAAAATTTAATAAGGAGTTCACCCAATCCTCCTGGGCTACATCTCCTGGTCTAGCTTTCAGTGGTGGCATTTTCTATTGTTTCTTTAAGCAAAGTTTTTACAATGAGGATCTCAATTTGAGTCTCCTGTAACAGATGATGATCAATAGAGTGGTAATTGGATTCCCCAAGCCACTAGAGTACATAGACTCCCCATTAGCGAGTCTCGACCTCAACTGGTCTTAATGGGATGAGTCCAATCTGGTACTCAGTTCCCGACCGATATCCTCACATGGATTACTCCACATTTGCTAGTTTGTGCCACTGCGGAGTCTCCATGGGCCAACGGTCATCGCATTTTGACCGAGGGTCCTCATTGTTCCGTGCTAGCTACAACTGCCATTGTCCAGAGGTCCTTCCTAATAGCTCGTTGTTCACAAGATTTTGGAGTCTGACATAATTTGAAACAGTCATATAAACTCTGATAATTTTCAAGGATCCAATTCAGATCACAATCTTCCCACAGAAAAAGCTTTTGGACCACCAAAAGTTGGTTTTTAAGCATCGACTAAGTGAGGATACAACTTTCTCACCTGTCCAATCTCTATCCATTTTGCACTGCTTGGGTTTGAACCCCTGAGCGCAATTCTGAGGTACTCAACATCTCCCCTATGCATCGTTCTCACATTCCTATCCAGAATTGTATCTTCTTGCAATTCAATAAGATATTCAGGTAATAGGTCATCAATAGAAGGAAGTTGACTCTGTTCTTCAGGATCTTCAATTAACGAAGGTTCAAATAGTCTCAAGCTGTCTGCATTGACGATTGAGATCCAAACGATTTGATGATCAAGGCATCTGTTTTGATCTCAAACGGTCTTTGAAGATCTGGCAGTGCTAGTACTAGTGTTGTACTAATCTTTTATTTCAAGGTGTCGAAGGCTTTCTGCTATTTGCCTCCCCATTAAAACACCTTGTTCAATCATGTTAAAGCATTTAAGGGAGCTGCAATTAAGGAAAAGTTAGAAATGAACTTTCTCCAATATTGTGTTGCTCCTAAGAAGTTCCTAACTTCTATAGCAGATTTGGGTTTACGCCAGTTTACAATGGCTGCTACCTTAGAGGGATCTATCTTCAAGTCACCACCCCCTACTATATGTCCCAAATAATTCAAATAGTCCCAAATAATTCAAATATGTTTTTCCAAATTTACATTTCGAGAGTTTAACATAAAGTTTTTCTCTTTTCAAAACATCTAGTGTCTTCTTAACATGCTTTAAATGTTCTTCGCATGTTTTGCTAAATATCAAAATGTCATCCAGATATACAATAACAAAATCATCAAGAAAAGGTCTGAGTACATCATTCATTATTATCATGAAAGTAGCAGGAGCATTAGTTAAGCCAAAAGGCATAACTAGCCACTCATACAATCCCTGCTTTGTCTTGAAAGCAGCCTTCCATGCATATTGTTTTACAACTTTGACCTGATGATATTCATTATGCAAGTCTAACTTGGAAAATAAAACACCTTCTTTCAATTGATCTAATAGATCATCTATCCAAGGAAGGGGATAACAATTTTTTATTCTTATATTATTCAGTGTTTGGTAATCAATGCACATTCTCCACGAGCCATCTTTCTTTCTCACCAAAACGATTGGTGACCCACATGGTCATGTGCTAGGTCTGATGAACCTTCTCGAGCAACTCTTGTACGTGCTTCTTGATTTCTGCATTCTCTAAAGTGGACAACCTCTACATTCCAATGTTAGGCAGTGGAGCATCTTGCTGCAAATTAATATCATGCACTATTTCCTTTTTGGGTGGAAAACATTTAGGTTCTTGAAACAAGATATCATACTTTGAAACAAATTTTTTTTAAATCATCTTGCTATTTAGCATCACAACCCTCAAATACATTGGTTTTATCGGGTTTCTTTTCCTTTACAACCATTAGTAATAATTGTTTGCATGAATTTATAATTCATTTCATCTGCCCTGATTTTATGAGAGTGTAATTATTCTTGAGCTTATGAGCTCTCACAAAGTATTCGATTCCATCTTTAGTGAGTAGATACTTGTTCTCAGCTCTATAGAAAATAGCTTTTTTGTCATACAAGTAAGGAATTCCTAAAATAATTCCACATATATCCAAAGGAATTATGTCTAACTCAACCTCATCTACAAATTCTGACCCACAAGAAAACTTGAGTTTGCATTGTCTAGTCACTTGCAGTTGTGCTTTATCACTTAACCATCCTAATGGGTATGGTTTCTTGTGAGGGGTGGTCAGTAATCCCAACTTCTTTACAATTGCTTCAGAAATTAAATTTACTTGTGAGCCACTATCAAACAAAGTATCAATCTTTTGATGTTTGGAAATAACTTGAATATGGAAATGCTCTTGCCTTTTTCTCTCCTTTTCTTCACCAATAGTAGATTATGCAGAATTACTAGTAGATGCTTCAGAATTCTTACCTTTTATACTTGTGGATACAATGGTTGTTTCATCTCCTGAATTCAACCCCAAATCTTTCTGAATAGTTGTAGCAGTCTTCTTCTTCTTGCCCTTGAACTTCTTAGGTCTTAGCTTCAAATGTAGAATCCAACAGTGCTCATCATCAAGCCCATCCTTCTTACAATGAGTGTAAGAAGACTTGATCCTTCCTTGCTTTCCATTTCTATTTTATTTTCTCCTTATTCTTCCTTGCAGTGGGTTGGGATGATCCCCCAACTTCTGGGTTTCCATTCTTTCCTCTAGCTTTTAGATGCGTAGCTTGAACAGATACCTCACCTATACTAGTGGGATTAAGCATGAGGATAGTGTGCCTCATGTAGCTGTGTAGACCACCGATATACTTCAACAGAGTCTAAGGTGAGTCTAATGAGATTACTAGAATCAAATGTCTCTTCCTAAATTCTTGGGTGTAACCTTGTACACTTTGCCCTTTCAATTGTCGAAGAGTTTTCCAGCTCATCATGGCTTGCTGCATGTAGGCCAGTGGATAGAACTGCTTTTTTATTGCAAAAAAAAAATTCAGTCCAGACAGAAAGAGTCTTCCCATGTCTCTTCATGTCAACTTGGGTCTTGCCTTCCCACCAAACCAAGGCAGTGCCTCCAATGCATAGGCTGGCAAGCTGAATTTTGCTCTTGTCTAAATCAATACTCTGCATTCTGCAATAAACATCAATTTGTCTCATCCAATTGTCAAGCTTTTCTGCATTCAACTATCCATCATATATTGGTAAATCAAATTTAACATCTAGTTTAATCAAATATGTCTTCTTTTTATGTTCAAGGCTATTAGGAGGTGTGAGAAAGTCTTCTTCTTTCCCTTTGCCTTTTGAGTGGTCATGGAGGAGAGACTCTTCTTCTCCTTTATATTTTTTGGAGCTTGATGAATTCTCGTGTTTATGTTTTCTAAAGTCCTTATACATTTCCACTACCATGGATATTATGGCAAGGAAACTATCTATAAATTGAGGGTCTAGTCCCAGAGAACCTTCCTCCAACATTGTCATCTAAGGATAGACTCTTCCAATTTTAGGATTAGTTTCGACCAACTCTCCTTTTCCTAATTTGATCTTTGATCTAGTTAGCATTCAACAGCTAAATCCAGCACAAACTTATCTAACCTTAACAACCTAGTTCTCTGATACCACTTGATTTGAAATCACTTCTGAATGATCTCAGTAATTAATGTAGGCATTACAGACTCATGTGCTGTGATATGCCTATGTTATTTTAAGCAACAGATCGATAAGATTTCGAAAGACACAAGCATTGGAAAACAGTAAGAGAAACATAGCAAGAAAATGTAAAAACACAACAATTTAATAAGGAGTTCACCCAATCCTCTTGGACTACGTCTCCTGGTCCAGCTTTCAGTGGTGGCCTTTTTTATTGTGTCTTTAAGCAGAGTTTTTACAATGAGGAGCTCAATTTGAGTCTCATGTAACAGATGATGCTCAGTAGGGTGGTACTTGGATTCTCCAAGCTAGTAGAGTTCACAGATTCCCCCTTACCAAGTCTTGACCTCAACTGGTCTTAATGGGATGAGTCTAATCTAGTACTCAATTCCTGACCGATATCCTCATAGGGATTGCTTGAACCTCTCAAGCCTTCTCAATTCTATCTGCTCGATACTACCTTAGCTTTGCAGGTTAGCTCGACTTCTCTGTTCTTTCCTTCTTGCTTCACTCTCTATTCTGTTTCCCCTCTGTTCTCTATTTGTTCATGGCTTCAAGCCAATCCATCCCTTAACTGTTCGCTTCCTCTTCCGGCTCTTTGCATCGCCTGCCTCTATCCACTGGAATTCCCTGCTTCTGTGTCATCAACACTGTGTAACGCTTCACAGAGAGGTGGCCACGTGTCTCCTTACGAATTGGGCACCAACGTTTCCTCGAACGATTGTTATTTCAGTTATTCCATGAAATGATTCATATGCAAGCTCATCAATCATGTCAGACCCCAAATGTCATATGCCTCAGCCTATTCTTTCATCAAATCTAGTCTCCCATCGGGTGCAACCTACGCCATTGATCTGGGGGCTCAAGATCCTACAGTCATCATTTTTATCGTACGAGTGAGTTGCTCGACCATTACCCTATGGTGAGAGCATTTTTCTCTATCATTCACCAGACATGCGTCATTCAATGTATGGCATCACGTGGTGCCTTACCAAACCTGCTTATTGCCTAAAATTCTTGCGATATCCCGCCGGTTTTGGGTGCAGGACCCACCTTCTGATGGTTTGGGTATTTCTGCACAGTCTTCCCTACTTTTCACATGACCAGGTGTTCGGGCTTTTCCTTTTCTGAGGTTCTTATCTTGCGATATGCGATTAGAAATGGCCTCTGTTTTCTGATATCAACTCCCTATTTTCTAGTTTGTGGCACTGCGTGGTTTCCATGGGCCAACGGTCAGCGCACTTTGACCGAGGGTCCTCGATGTTCCGTGCTGGCTACAACTGCCACTATCTAGAGGTCCTTCCTGATAGCTCGTTGTTCACAAGATTTTGGAGTCTAACATAATTTGAGATAGTCATAGAAACTCTAATAATTTTAAAGGATCCAATTTGGTTCATTGGCTCGAGGAGAATTGGTGGGTAGTTAAAGATTGGGTGGTTAGTGTCTCACTCCAGTACTTGTCCACTTGTGATCATGGAATCTACTCTTCAGTTAGATCTATGATTGGTATGAAATTTGGTATATGATTGTTAGATGTGTCCCAAATTATAATTAACTCTATGGTGTTCAATTCTTCATAACCACATTCTCGATTTGGATTATGTTTTGAGTTAAATTGCTAGATGAATGATGAATGTGTGACACACTAGTTTAGAAAGAACCTAGCTAATTATGTTTATTATAGCAAGTATTGATTGATAGCGCAGACCTAATAAATTATATATGGCATCTTATTAGGTAGTGTGCACTCAACTGGTTCTTCTACTGTTAGATTAGGAATAAAATTATCTATGAAAGGAAATATATATAGGGGATAAAGGAATTCTGAGAGAAATACAACATCGTGAACTAATTAATTGATATTATTTTTTTTTAAATTCTATAATGGATCTTTCTGTTACCAATGAGAAATATCGATTCAGAATTAAATAGGAAAGAAATTGAAAAGACATATTTACATTTCCTCAGCATGTCATTATGTTGCTCTCTAGTGAGATGATGAAGTGACGTAGGGATTAAATTAATGTGTTTTATGCTCATTAATATGAACATGTAGTTACCTTATTAATGGATAAATCGGAGATGAAACATATGAAGTACATGAATGTTTTTAATGATATATATTGGGTCGATGAAGGGTCACTTAAAAGGGTAAAGGTCAAATTTAGATCATAATTGTTTTTTCACTTCTTGGATGATTTCCTTTTATTTCTAATCATCAATACATCATTGACATAAAAGACCAAATAAATACAATGACCATGAACTAATTTGAAGTACACACAATGATTATGTTTGCTCATCGTGAAGCCAAGGAAAATTTATACGTTTCAAATTTTTTATACGACATCCTTGGTGATTTATTTAACACATACAAGGAATTTTCCACTCAACATATTGGTTATTTCTTTCTCTTTAGTACAAAGAATTATGGCTACTTCACATAGATTTCTTCTTCTAGATTCCCATATACGAATGATTTATTTACATCCATATTTTCTACTTAAAAATCAAAATTAGAATCAACATATAAAGGAATCTAATAGAAATTAACTTGGAAACAAGAGAAAAAATCTCACCAAATTCAATTCCATCTACCTAGGAATAAAATTTTATTGCTAACTAATCTTTATGTTTCTCCATTTTTCCTTCGATATTAATATTATTAAACACCCATTTGTTAGAAATTAGATTTCTTTTAGCAAGTGACTCCACTATATCTAAATCCTCATTGTTGAGCCTCCATATTGTCTAGATTTTCATCATTTTACTGAATAATTTTATGCATGTACTAAGTGTTTATAATCATTATTTTTCCTTTTTATGCATTATTAAGTTATTATTTATAGGCATTTACAGTTGACAGTTTTTGATCTATGAACTCTTCTTGTTTTAGTATTTAATGTGAAAATGTTATTAATGTTAGACACTTTTGTGGAAGGTGCTAACAGTTCCTGTACTATCAGTTCTTGTACCAATAGTTCTTGTACCAACAGTTCCTGTACCAACAGTTCCTGCACCAACAATTCTTGCACCAACAATTCCTATACCAGCAATTCCTATACCAGTAGTGAAAAAGAATGTTCTCACCTTCATGATTTTCATACTTCGAGTTGTCTTGATGGGAAATGAGCATATGGATTTTGAGGAGAAGTTTTTCTTCTAAATAATGCATGGGGATAAGGTCCAAGAATACGGTCAAACTTTTTCTAGAAGCCAAAGGTTGTTAACAACGTATTCTTCCTACGATTGTTCTGGCGAATACTACATGACTCAACATCGGTTGTTGCAAACCATAGATCAATTTGAATCTCTTTATTTTGGCTCAGAATTGTTGCATAATTCTAAAGTTATATGGGCTAATAACTTTTGATTTGAATAGCTGGGAGGCATTACTGTTAGGTAAATTGTAGATCAATTTGAATCCACTCAGTAATTGAGTCCCCTTGTTTTTGGTTCAAGATTAGTTTGTGATTCTAAAAATTATTTGTGATATGTAACTCTGGATTGGAATCATTGGGAGGAAACATTGTTATAAATGTGAAGGTTGTATACTATAGTGATACAGAGAATTGTATTTTGTACATCACATTTTTCATAAAATAGAGGACCAATTTTAATTGTGCAGGGAAGCAGTAACATGTGTGCACAATGGGATGATCCTTGGAGGGGGCCGCTGGGGCACAATGCTTCTTCTTCAATCACAATGTAACATGATTCAACAATAATCTAAACTGGAATTCAATTATGTGTTTGTGTCTCTTACAAATGTTCTGTGATTGTGTTTTAATTGCTTCAAGGGCAACAAACTGGGTGGTTGGGCCCACCTGCTAGTTTGTTGCTCCAGACTTCTTAGGATTTCCTTTGCTGCATTATGTTTTGCATGGTGTGAGTGTGATTTAATATAGCTCTGCAATTTCATTTCGCATTTCTTCTTCCTGCTTTGGTCATTCGATTTCCAATTTCATTCCATAATTTCTTTTCCATTATTCTAGTCATTTGAGTTTAATGATGTAGTTGTTCTTTTGGAATGTATTTTTATGAAGGTTGAGCTGAGGTAGACAGAGGATCGATAATGAATGCCCCACCCCATATCTTAATTTTGTTGTAAATTAAGTGTGATTCTTACCCTGGTTTCATTTGCTGCATAAAAGGATATGATGGCTTATTAAGAATTCTAATTTAGCGTATACCATTTTAATTTCCTTAAAACCATTATTTTAAATGTGAAACTGATTCTTACACTTATAAGAAAAATATCCTTTTTTGAAATATTAGTAAACAAATGCCATGATCAACATAAGGAAGTTATGAATCTTGTTTTATTAGCAAAGTAAAGTGCTCGTAGAATTCTTAAAATGTCTTGAGGTTAAAAGTTGTGACTGATAATCCTTTCATGTTAATTAAATGATGTACACACCATATAGAATATTTCACCATATAGAATATTTCTATATTGTGAAGGAAGCATTTAATGATTTTATAAGATCAGGGTGAACAATAGAAATGTATTTGTTTCTATTGCAAACTTTCCTTACAACTAAATACTGAATTGTCTTTAGAGAAGCTATGCATATATCATCTCAATTTTTTTCAATGCATTAAATGAATTCCTTAGAATAGTTAGATTGAGGTTCTTTATAATCCCTAGTTTAATTTCATGCTTTTCATCTTTGCAACACAACATTAATATTTTAAGAGGTTTTTGCATTCTTTATTCCTTGAATCACTTTCTTATGAATGGGGCCTACATTCCCTTATCCCCTAGACAACTGAGGAATACTTAATGTAGGAGTCAAATCAACTCAGATGAAGAGCTAAAAGTAGATTCCCAGAGTGTGTTACTTTACTTTCGAAAAGTCTTTTTCCTTTTTCCTGAATGGTGCTTCTTTTGAAATTCTTGCAAAAGCTTGGTCTTTATTTGCCAGATCCCTAAGGTCATATTCTACCATATATTGTGGTACACCTCTAAGTTTACTTACCCGCATTCAAAAATTAAATGTTGGTGTAAATCTTGCATTTATACTGCTCGACATTTTGGCGTCGTTGCTGGGGAGGAATTGTAGGATAAGGCTGCAATGATTTGTTATCATTTTCCCTTTCCTTCGCAATTGAACTTCTAGATTAACGAGATTCCCCTTGCTTGCTGAAGCATACTGGATGACATTCCCAGATAGCTCACAAGTGAAGTTTTCCTTTCTGAAAATGAGTGATTTCCTTTACTACAGAGTGTGATGCCTGATTTGTTTCTTTTACGACACTTTAGTTTTTATGAGTAATTTTTCTTTCTACAAAGTGTGATGCTTTATTTATTGCAATTGAGTTTTTTATGAGAAATTTCTTTTACTGCAAAGTGTGTTACTTTTTTTCAGCAATAGAGGTTATTTAATTTCCGCTAGTGTGATTTCCTTAGTTTACAATCTTGGTTTGTTCTTTTTGCTGCAATCGATCTTTTGAGTTTTTCAGGTGCTAAAGTAACCCCCCACTCTCAATCGAGCTGCTGAAAAGGCTTTCTAGCGAGCAGGAAAATGACAAGAAGTGTGATGTTATTCAAAGACTTATCTCAAATTTTGGCAGACCCTGGGGTCTCTGCTTAATAGAAAGAACACATCTTGGCATCAATTAGAATTCAGTCTACTCCTCTGGAAGAAGAGAATCATGAAGAACCAGAAGATATTCCTAGGGAGACCAAGAAACTATGGATCATGCCTGATGAGGAGAAGCCATCAGAAGCAGAGATTGAACAACACCAACCTGATCCAGCTTGCACTTTAGTGGATGAACAAAGAAAATTGGAGGATTTGCATGATGCACCAGATGTTTCCCATGAATAAAATGACCAAGAATATATGGATCCCATAAAATATTGGTTTCAGATGGTTGTCAATATTCACCCCTCCCTTATCATTCAACAATTTGTAGCATCACATTAGTTAGTGCAACTGGTACCTCATATTCTGGCATTTTATCGCATATACTTTCTAAATTGAACATGAATATGATTACACTCTCGTTATGCACTTGGTTGCATTGAAAGTCCTCCTATACTTAAAATGGAGTCTTCTGCTTCTTAGGGTAGAGTAGGGTAGAAGAATAAAGAAATGCCATAAAGAAATATGCTACAATAATGCAATTGGGGTTTTGACTTTCAAACCATAGCTGCTAAAATTTCTTTTCATCCACATTGGTTGTTAACACACACATCTGTGACAAATATTGTTGTGTATGATCCACTCTAATACCTAATGATTTTGCAAAAGTAATTATTATTAACCACTCTAATGAACTTGTCATCTAGGATATATATTTTTAGCTTCCCTTAAAAGGTACGATTAGAGAGCCCCCTATGGTGGACCACTTTTGTAAAAATCATAATAAGCTATTCATGAGAACACTGACATTATTAACTTAAAGAATATTTCTTTCATTATCTAGGATATTTTTAATAAGTCTTAGGTAGAGGAATTATCCAGTAATGATTAGTCATTAAAAAATTTTCACGCAATCCCATACTCTTAAGGAGTAGATTTGTCTCCCCACTTATTAAGTAACCTTTTATGTTAACTACAATCAAAATTTAGAAAAGGTTTAGGTGAGGATAAGAGGTCTTGTGATGAGCTGATCTACCAGGATCATGAGACCTAACATGCATGACATTATTGATGCTAGTAACCAAGCTAGAGTAATGGATTTCAGCTGAGAAGCTGGAAGATAAGAGGTCTCGTCACGAGCTGACATGTTCATTTGTGTTACTTCTTGTAAGTGGAACTGCCAAAAGTTGGTTACCAAGCCAAGACAATGGCATCCATATAATTTTTATATTAAATAAGATAAATCTAAATCTATACCTAGTAAGTGGGACATAGGAATTTCGTTGGGTTAAAAGACATCCTTGCCAATGCTATAGACGTCTGCGGGCATTTGGGCCATGACTGTGGTTATCTTTCTCTTTCCCTAAAACTCATTATTTATTTCTTGGACAATGGTTTTAAGATGATTGGAGCATATTTCTTTGAGTTCTATCTTTCAAAAATTAGGAATCTTTAATCATGTGGTACCCTTAGTGAAGGAAATTCTTTGTATTGGATTAGGAACAAATTCAATTTTGCATCTGGATGACAACAAAATTTAGAGTGTTCAATGAAGAGGTTCTTGATTGGTTCAGGAAGGTGTTATCCTTTTCTATTTTTATTCCCCTTTTCTAGTATCATAAATCACTTCAATTATTTATGGTATTTAGAGTAATAAATTTCTGAACGATGATTATTCACTAGGTGTTGTTGGAAAATAATGTGTGTTGATTGTGGTTGCCTCTAAATAAGCACTACATGACCTAGGTACAAGATTGTTATAGTAGGTGAAGGAATCTTGTGGTATTCTTCTTGAAATTGAACCTTTTCAACAAACATTTTATTTTTTTCATGACTGTTAAGAAAACAATGGAGTTCATTTGAAACAATCCATCAGGTATGTGATGTCTATCATAAAGGTGCAATACTCTTTTTCCATAATGTATGGTACAAAGCATTGCTTTCCCGTACCTGATATTGTTACATTGCAATTTTATCATTCCTACACTCGATACCTTCATCAGGGTTGTAACCTAGTTTTAGTTGGCACTATAATAGCGATGTTGCAGACTTGATGAATGCTTTAAAAATGATGACATACCATGATGTCTTAATATTTCCTTGCTAAGATTTTTTTTGACACTTTTGTTGGTGATCATAGTTTGATCTTTAAATATTTTCCCTGCCTTCCTCCGTGATTTTATAATTCGGCTTGCATAAGGACATGCAAGAAGGTCAGCATGGAGGAGTGTTGACCCTCCATTTTGTCCATATTTTCATGATTTTACTGAATAATTTTATGCATGTACTAAGTGTCTATAATCATTATTATTCTTTTTATGGATTATTAATTTATTATTTAGAGGCATTTAGAGTTGACAATTATTGATCTATGAACTCTTCTTGTTTTAGTTTTTAATGTGAAAATGCCATTAATGTTAGGCTCTTTTGTGGAAGGTGCTAACAATTCTTGTACTAGCAGTTCTTGTACCAACAGTTCCCATACCAACAGTTATTGTACCAACAATTCTTGTATCAACAGTTCCTGCACCAATAGTTCATCTACCAATAGTTCTTGTACCAATAGTTCCTATACCAGCAGCGAAAGATAATGTTCTCACCTCCATGATTTTCATACTTCGAGTTATCTTGATGGAAAACAAGCATATGGGTTTTGAGGAGAAGCTTTTCGACATGCTGATGTGTTCCCTTGATCACACCCATGTCTTCTAGATAATGTGTGGGGATAAGGTCCAAGACTATTGTCAACGTATTTCTAGAAGCCAAAGGTTGTTAACAATGTATTCTTCCAATGATTGTTCTGGTGAATATTTCATTACTTGGCATTGGTTGTTACAGACCATTGATCAATTCAAATATCTTTATCTTGGCTAAGAATTGTTGCATAGTTCTAAATTTATATGGGTTGATAAATTTTGATCCGAAGAGATGCAAGGCATTTCTATTTGGTAAATCATAGACCAATTCAAGTCCACTCAGAAATCAAGTCTCCTTATTTTTGGTTGAATATTAGTTTTTGATTCTACAAATTATCTACACTATGTAACTATGGATTCGGATCATAGGGAGGAAACATTATTATAAATTTGAAGACTGTATTATAGGGATATAAAGAATTGTATTATGTAGATCGCATTTTTCATAGAATAGGGGATCAATTTTGATTTTGCAGGGAAGGAGGAGCTTGCATGCCCAGTGGGATGATCCCTGCAAAGGACCACTCGGTACAATGTTGCTTGTTTAATCATGATGTAATAGGATTCAGAAATAATCTAAACTGGAATTCGATTCTGTGTTTGCATCTCTTGCAAGTGTTCTGAGATTGTGATTTAATTGTTGCAAGGGAAACGAGCTAGGTGGTTGGGCCCACCAACCAGTCCATTGCCACAAAATTCTTAGAATTTCCTTTGCTGAATTTTGTTTTGCATGGTGTGAGTGTCATTAAATATAGTTCTGCAATTTCATTTCAAATTTCTTCTTCCTACTCGGGTCATTCGATTTCAAATTTCATTCCATAAATTCTTTTCCATTATTCTGGTCATTTGAGTTTAATTATGTACATGTTCGTTTGGAATGTATTTCTATGAAGGTTGAGTTGAGGTAGATAGAGGATCAAAAGTGAATTCCCCACTACATCTCTTACTTGTTTATAAATTAACTGTGATGCTTGCCCTAGTTTCATTTGTTGCGTACAAGGATATAATGGCTTATTAAGAATTCTGATTTAGAATATACCATTTGAATTGCCTTAAAATCATTATTTTAAATGTGAAACTGATTCCCACACTTTTAAGAAAGACATCCATTTTTTAAATCTTTATAAACAAATGCCAGGATCGATATAAGGAAGTTGTGAATCTTGTTTTATTGCAAAGTACAGTGCTCGCTGAATTCTTAAAATGTGTTGAGGTTAAAAGTTGTGATTGATATTCCTTTCATCTTAATTAAATGATGTACACATGATATAGAATATTTCTATATTCCAAAGGAATCATTTATTGATTTTATAAGATCACGATGAACAATAGAAATTTCTTTATCTCATTCGTTTCTATTGCACACTTTCCTTACATCTAAATAATGAATTTTATTTAGAGAAGTTGTGCTTATATCATCTCAATTATTTTTAACACATTCAATGAATTCCTTAGAATAGTTAGACTGGATTTGCTTTATGATTCCTAGTTTAATTTCATGCTTTCCATCTTTGCAACATAGCAGTAATATTTTAAGAGGTTTTTGCATTCTTTATTTCTTGAATCACTTTCTTTTGAATGGGGCCTGCATTCCCTTATCCCCTCGACAACTGAGGAATACTTACTGCAGGAGTCAACTCAACCCAGAAGAGGAGCCAAAAGTAGATTCCTAGAGTGTGTTTACTTTACTTTCAAAAAGTCTTGTTCCTTTTTCTTGAATGATGCTTCTTTTGAATTTCTTGCAAAAGCTTGATTTTTATTTAACAGATCCCTGAGGTTGTATTCTGGCATATATTTTGCTATGCATTGAAGTTTACTTATCCGGATTTACAAATTAAATGTTAGTGTAAATATTACATTGATATCGCTCGACACTCATTCTTCTTGAAGGTTTCTATTTCTTCATTAACAACCCTTTTCCAAAGTTTTGCATCTTTTAAATCTTGTATTCCCAAATAGTTCAAAGATCATCATCGTTAAAAAAAGAGAAAAATTAGATTAGAAAATAGGAGAGGTATACTTTTCTTGTTTCTTCATTCCTAAATTGATCTCCTTAACACTGAAGTATGTTATCCTTCTTCTTCTTATTATTCTTAATTCTTTTGTCTCTTTCCTTATGTATATTTTGATTTAGCATCCTTCAATTCAAACTATATGTTTTATAGTTCTTTACCCTTAGTAGGACATATTGTTTGATAACATTTTTTGTTTTTCTGAATACAACATCTCAACTATGCATAAAATTCGTGTTTTTATTATTCCATAACTTATAAGCTATTAAACCATATTTTAGAGCCAATAAAGTTATACTTCTAAACTTTAAAATATAACATAATCTTATTTTCCTTTGGAATGTCTACATAACCATCAAAGCAAAATTTTGTAAGTTTTTTAAGAGATGGTTTCCTACTATTCCACACCTTATGTAGAGACTTGTCATCAAAAACTAATGAGGGTGATCTACTAACTACGTAACATGCAATACCCACTACCTTTACCCATAATTCATTTCCTAATGTGACACCATTAAGCCTGTTCCTTGAGTTTTCCATCAATATTTTGTCCACATCTTGTTGAGGTATTTATAAAGTAGTCTTCAATTTTTCTATAGCAAATTTCTTATACAATTACTGAAATTCATTCAGATAGAAATCTCCAACATTATCCATCCTTAGCACCTTAATTATCTTCTCTACTTAATTCTCCATTAGAGATTTAAAATCTTTAAATTTGTCAAATAATTTATATTTCCTTGTTAGAAAATAAATCAATGTATTCTTTAAGAAGTAATTTAAAAATAAGATGCACTAATTTACCTAGTGATGGAACAGATAAAGTTCCAATCACAACATTATGCACCAATTGTAATATTCCCTCTACCCTTGTAGCAGCAGAGGCAAAACTTACTTGATTCTGCTTTCCATATAAGCAATGTTCACAAAATTCAAAATATAGAAATCAATTGGATGTTTCTTCAACCATACCTTTACCCTATGGTACTCAAAGGCCCTTCTTCCCAGTATGTCCAATATCTAATGACACAACATAGTCTTCTCTCTCAAGAGTGTATGAATGCACCCGAAGATCCTTTGAAGTTTCTTGGTTTCTATCACCTAGGCCTTCATCTCCATTTTGAATTATATTTATCACCTTTTTTCCCTAGTCTCTCTTAGGGTTGGGAAAGATATACTTTGATGAGTGATATATATCATGGAAGTAAACGAGCAGTAAATAAATGATAAATTTTTGTATCACGAAGATAGAAATATGAGTATGTCTATTTATTCCTATAAATATGTGTGGTGGTTACTGTGTTGTTGTACATAGTGGTTGTAGGATATTTGTACTTATTTACTCCACTTTCAAAAAAAATATAACTATTGCACATGTCACTAATAGTGAGATTAAGTATCTTATATAGAGATCCAGTCTAAATTATCTTTAATGATTCCATTCCTCCTTGTAAAATGTTACAATTTTCCTTTTCGAACACTTATTTTACTCATATTGCTTAATGAAATCAAATTTGTTGCCAATTGTGGGATGTGTAGGACACTAGTGAGTTCTCTAATCCTTACATATGTGAGTATCAATGTGACTTTTCCTTGTCACATGATATTGGGTGTTCAATCATTTCTTATGAAAACATCACCACCATCATATGTTTCACACTAAAGAAATCATTCCTTGTAAGGAGTCAAATGAAAAGGTGCACCTAATTCAATGAGTCATGCCTCATGATCAACATTTGTCTAAGGAAACCAAGAACTAATCTCTTACATGTCTTGAGGATGTTTCAACTTCTATAGAAGGAACATCACCATGTTCCTTCCCTTTCTCAACAATTTTGGACCTAAAAATTTCTTGCAATGCCATTTTTTCCACTTATCCAACATTACTTTATAACTTTTTCCACACCTATAGATCTTCCTCTATATTTTATCTATTGTAATTATCTAGAATAATTCATTCACAATGGGCCTAAACTAACACAAATCCCCTAGCTTGTTGCATAATTCCTTCTTTGTAGCTTCTCCTGCAAGATTCAATAATACTAAATTTGAGAGAAATAATTGTATTATGTTATTTGATTTACAACCAAACTGTAGTGTTTTCTTAACATCCCCATCAAGGAAATCCATAGATTCATAATAATCCATTGACCTTTAAGCACAAAATGATAATGCTTTTTTAGCTTCCATAGTTCAAAACTCTGCCTATTAATTTTTTCAAACTCTATCTTTGAACTTCCATCTATTTCCTTTGCTTCTACAAATCCTCCACTATAGCAAGCTATACCATAGGCCTGATTCAAATCTCTTACCCACAAACGTGCTCCCTTGAACGTAGGGTGCTTCGATATGAAATGTTAATTTTGTTGGAGATTTCCCAAAGAGAATTGTGTATTGGATTATGATTCGTCCAATGTTTCAAATAGTTACCCCGTCCATCATTAGGGAACAAAGAGATTTTGTAAGTAAACGAGTGTGGGAAAGCATTCTTTTACAGAATAAAAAAAACTAAGTATCTCATGGGTTAACCCTTAGAGAATAAATTTAGTCAAACTCAAGTATAAACAATTATTAAATTTATTAGTAAGTGAAACGAATCTTTTACCAAATTGATATTCAAAGAATTTAAATCAAATTAAATTATTAAAAATAATAATTATAAATTTGTACCCGGGAAATTCAGAACTGAAAGTGAATAATAATTTTTAAATTATAAAATAAGAATGAATTAAAATAAGAAATAAAAATTAATAATCACAAATAATTCTCATTAAAATAAGAAACAAAAATTCAGTAGTAACGATAAGAATGAGTTGAAAATTAAATATTTTATTTAAATAATAAGATAAGAATTAGTTAAAAATTTAAATTTGAAAATTAATGATTTAAATGAATTAAAACAACAATTACTTCAAAATTAATAATTTAAAACATAAAAAAACAATTACAAACAAATAATATTTATTAATTGAAATATAAAAAACTAATTAATACTTAAAGTAAGAATTATTACAACAAAACTGAAAATTGAGAATCGAAATAAGAATAATAGAAAATCAAAATTAATAATCGAAATTAATAATTAAGCTTAATAATAAGAATCAGAATGAAACTTAACAATTTAAATAATTTAAATTAAATAAGGATTAGTTAATCGACCAAAGTTGAAATTAAAAATAATTTATTAAAATAAATTAAAATAAGAATTAATTAAAAATTTAATAATATAAAAAATAGGAATAAAAAACCGTACAAATTCTAACAAGTATACATTGAAAATTTAGTAATTGGATAATGAATTAATTGAAAATAGGAGTTATATTAGGGTTTGTGAATTTTTATAGGGTTGATCTTGAATTTGAGCTGTGTAAATTCATTTATAGTTATATTTTTAAAATTTATAGAAAAATTGGAGTAAATTTGAGAAATGATGTTTGGAGATAATTGTTTTCTATGTAGTCTAACTTATAGATGAAATAGTCATTTTTATTGGAATTTACTAAAATCCATCAATACAATTTCAAGATTTTTTGTTGTTTGAAATACATTTTTGAATGCATAAATGGATTCAACACCATTGAAAACCCCTTGAGGACTCATATTATTCACATTTAACAATTTAAACTCATGTCTTTAAGAATCTCTTGGCATTTTGATTAAAACTAACCTGAAAAATGGCCATGAAAAAGGCCATTTCGTCTATAATATTGAAACAAAAATAATCTTAATAAAAACCATGTTTCTTTAATTTCCTTATTTAAGTTTACACCACAAATTTAGTACTTTTCTTTAATTTAATACACCTTAAAAGGAATTTTTCCAAATGATGGTGTACTTTTATGTAAGTTAATACATTTTAGTTATGAAGAAACAAGTTAAAGAGAACATTTCACCCTCTGTGTGTGGATATATGTGTGTGTGTGTGTGTGTGTGTGTGTGTGTGTGTGTCAAAAAACATATGATTCACTAGGGAAATATAGTTATGTAGCAAAAGCCATAGCTTTTACCAAACTATGACCACAACAGAATTAGCCAGCTCAAAGGAAAAGTAATAAGTGTAACATTTTTATTTATAATGCTAAGATCCTCAAATAAATCCCCATTGTCTCCTTCATGCATGAACTTCATATAACAAACACCATCTACTATGAATATGAAACACTGACCCTAGTGAGGATGAGGAATAAGGTCATTCTCAAAGAAAGTGGAGACATAGTAAGTTAACCACTAGCTGATTCTTTCAAAAGGATGAATCCAAATCCATTTTATGGAAGAGAATACCATTTTTTCTAGTTTAAGTTAAAGAATGGTTGAGATCTCATATTTTCTAGTGGCACCTATATCATGGAGTTGAGATGGATGCATTTATATAATTGGCTTTTATAGTTTGAGCCAAAAGTGGATACTCCATCAATAGCCTCAAGAGGGATACATTTATGCAATTGGTTTCTATAGTTTGATCCAAAATTAGAAGTTACATCAATATTCTCTACCTATCTTCCCATCCTTCTCTAATGGTTTGGGATGATAAAATTATGCGAGATATGGAAAACTTGTGTATTACTAAACTTACATAGAAGTGGTTCTAGTTAATTAAATTCCCTATGAAATTAGATAGAAGCTAGATAGGTGGATTCACATCCATGACCCTGATAATTTATCAACTATTTTCTTTCAAATGAAAATCCTACCACAATTATGGAAATTTATGCTTAAAATGTTCAAACAATTCCAAAAAAATACATCTCTATCCATTTATACTGATGTGAAAAAATAAATGTGCATTATCCCCCTTCTACCTCTAGTCACCTCAATTCCTACATGTTATATTTTTTTAATCAAATCCCACCTCCCATCCCCACCCCTAAGGATATTTCTCACCTCTTACCTTCTATAATTATTTCTCTTTGTCCTTTCCATTTTGTGGTGAAGTAAAATTATAAGTGAGGACATGAATGAATTCCTCTAGCCTGATAATGGGTTTAGCCACAACGGATACATTCTATGGAAGATTTCCTTGGGTTAGAATCAATCAATAGGGCCTACTACCTCTTGGTCACTTAACTTGCTTGATGATGTCCTCACTTGTTCGCTACAGCAATCTCTCGCTTCGTTCTTCAAGTTCCTGAAACAAGTGAGCAACAACAACACACAAACACAATAATAGACAAATTGCAATTCAACCTACTTAACGAGTCAAGAAGCATTAATACATGGATATGTAATATTACAAAACATGTAGGAAATCAATCGATAGTTGAATATATTAATATGAAAGAGAGATTACAACAATTTGTCTTGATGTCGCAGTCTTCCTCTGACAAGACCAAGTTCCCACACACTTTTTCTAGCATTTCATGATGGCTTCAATCAACAATAGTTTTAAGGATCTTCCCTTTAGGCTTCACTCCGAACGAAACACACTTCTCCCTCACACAACTAGATGACTACAACTAGTAATAGCTTGCTTGTATAATCCAAAATAGCATCAACACTTTGCAACTATAACACTCACACTCATCCAAAAACTATCAACTGTGACTAGGAGTAGTTTGTGCTTGGGAAGAAGGGAGGTTTATATAGGAAATATGGATGAGAGATGGATCCTCTTCTCATGGGATAAGGACTTATCCCTTTAGGTAGTTCCATCATTATTGGGGATAGAATCCCAAACTATCATCCTCAACCCGATCTGGCCAAACCATCTACCAGACTTCTGTTACGAAGCTTCTAGAGATGGAAGCTTCAACCCTAATTTAAAAAAAATTCCATGACAAGACCGACATGATTGAGACACAACCTACTCACTCTGGTTGGTGTAAGGAGTAGCGCTAATCTCTACACATCGGCATGGGGGAGACAAAGTCCATTAGCGTCAGCCTTGTAAACTAAGAAAAATAGAGGTTTCAGGGAAATGGTGTAAAAGGAAAATGATCTGCTCATGAAGTGGGACACAATGGGAGTTTATTCATGAAGGAAAAGCATTTGAGATTCATTATACAGGTCCTCTAGGATCAAGGAATAGGGAATAGAGGGATAGTGACAAAATTCTATGTAACAAATGCCCACTAAAGCGTGAAGGCCGAGTTGCAGTGAGGGACGAAATGCTTTATAAATCAATGCGGGGAACCTGTCTGCAATCGAGAAAACTACAAACAAGTAAAAATACATATACATACACTGAGATATTTGTCAAATGATACGTGAATCATGGCATGGACTTAGTCATCCAGAGAATGATCTTGTAAATTGTTGGGTCCCTATAATACTAGTGATACCCCATTACTATTTTAGTTGTATCCCTTATTAATATTGTTGTTCCCCTATTGTCCCCATATTGTTATTACTGTGCCCCATAGAATCCCTCTATTGTTATTTTTGTGGCTTTATATTATTATTGTTAGGTCGGCTGGGTTATATTGTGACTCCATAGACTCCTATATATAGAGAGGAGGTTTTGTCATTTGAATCATCCAAGAATTGTTCATTTATGTAACGTAAAGGAGGTTACCCCCTCGAAGAGGCTGAATTCTAAGGTGTTGATCTATATTTTTTATCTTTTTCTTGAGTTGGTTTCATAACATATGGTTTCAGAGCTTTGGATTCTAGGGTTTCGCTGCTCCAAATAGGTCATCATGGCATTTTCACTATAACCTTTTTCCTGCGATGTTTCAGAAGCTTAAAAAAACCCATTTGAGAAGAAATCGCGCTGAAACTTGGGTCCAAATTTCAGAGCTTTTTGCGCTATATTTACGGAGATATGATCTAAGGAAGTTGGTCTTTTTGCAGACTCATGTATTAGATTCCAAACAGGTGACCTGGGGAAAATTGTCATAACTTTCTCTTGAAGCATCGGATTGAAATTTAGTAAGAAGGTACAAAAAGAGGATAAATTGTAGTTTCTTGTATATTTTTTAGAGTGAAAGGTTGAAACAGTGACTCGTGGCACATCATACAAGTTTGCTCTACTGAACTAGTCTATAATTAGGTCACTGTGGGAGATTTCACATAACTCTTCCTTGGATAATCCAATTTGGATCAGACTCATGGCATCGGAAAGAGGACATAGAGGGCTACTACAGGTCGCAATTGCAGAACTAGATGATTCGAAAGTACAGAGATACATCAGAGGCAATATCGAGCTCCTACAAAGTGAAAAAAGGTGTGTAGATTTTTTTAAATTTTTGCTTAAGCTTGGTTTGAAAATTTATTTTGAATGAATTCAAAGGGCATAGTAGAGAATTATTATCAGTAACTGATGCCCCAAGGAAATAAAATGCAAACACCTAGTAAGCAACCTGAAAGCTCTAATGTGACTCATGAAGAAGAGGAAGAAATGCTACATGATATATCAAAATTACAAGACCAAGTGCAACAAATATCACTCTCACAAAAGCTAACAGAAGATAAGATAAATGGCATGGAATCTAAGATAAAGGGCATGGAAGCTAAGATGGATGATTTGAAGATAGATTTGAAGACATATTTGAATAGAGACATGGTAGATTTGAAGACAGATTTGAAGACAGACATGGCAGATTTGAAGACAAATTTGACAAATTTTCTACAAGAAATACTTACTAATGGTGAAAAGGTAGTAAAGGAAACTCATGATGCGAACAAAAGAAATATTAATAATGATTTCATAGACACTAATGTGGGATTGAAGACCCACCATATTCCAAAAATAGATATGAGGAAGTTTGATGGAAAGGATACCGCAACATGGATATTATAGATGGAGCAATTTTTCAATCTCAATAATGTGCAAAACACACAAAAGGTATGTATTGCAACTTTATATTTGGAACCAAATCAGTTTGTATGGTATCAATGGCTTTGCTCTTGTAAACAAATTATCACTTGGGCAATTTTTACAGAAGAGTTGACAACACATTATGAGGATACAAGAAGAAACACTTTTTTTAGCCAATTGATAAGTCTCAAACAAAAGGGTTCAATAATGGAGCACATTGAGGAGTTCCAAAAATTGAATGTAAGGGTAAAAAATATTCCAGAGGAGCATAGGATTGATGTGTTCATAGGGACTTTAAAGGATAATATCCAACATGATGTTCACATTTGGGAACCTCATTCATTAGAGAAGGCATTCAGGTTAGCAAGAAAAATGGAAAGCAAAATTATGACAACCAGGAAGCATACCACTCACAACTATAAAGATGGAAGTGTTGTTTCCCCTAGTCTTTGACAACCTATAAGGTTGAAACCAAAACAATTGGAAGAAAAAAGATTGAAAGGGCTTTGTTACAGTTGTGATAGAAAATACACTAAAGGTCATAAGTGTGTTGAGAAGAAATTATTCTACATAGATTGTGAAGAGGAAGAAGAAAAGGAGAAAGAAAGGTCAAAAGAAGAGGATATAATTTAGGAACAAAGCCTAGATAAAGAAGAAATGAATCCTACCATATCTTGTAATGCATTGGCGGGGATTACCACTCCTCAAACCATTAATATAGAAGGACAAATCAAGAAGAAAAAGGTAATAGTGTTGATTGATTCAGGAAGTACCCACAATTTTATTCATTGTAAGGTATCAAAAGAATTGAATTGCTTCTTATATCTAGCACCAGAGTGTCAAATGATGGTTGCAAATGGAGGAACAATAAATTTCTTTTGAAAGTACCATAATATCAAGCTATCCATGGGAGAATATGTATTGACTAGTCCAATGCTTTCCATTCAAATGGGAGGTGCTGATGTTGTACTAGGAGTCCAATGGCTACAATCCTTGGGTACAATAGCTTTTAATTTTCAAGAAATTTTCATGAAATTTTCTGTGGAAGGAAAGGAAGTTGAATTAATGGGTATTGCAGGCAAACTGGGAAAGACAATAAGCTCTAATGGTATGACAAAGCTTCTAAAAAAGGAACAAAGAGGTGTAATTGCACAATTATGTTCGCTAGACATTTCCACATTGGAATCATCTATTTCTCCAGATCTCCAAAAAGTCTTGGACAACCATTCAAGGGTATTTGAGACTCCCAAAGGTCTCCCACCTATTCGTGATTATGATCATTCTATTCATTTGATTCGAGGAAGTGTTCCTCCAAACATCAGGTCGTACAGATATCCCTATGCCCAAAAGAGTGAAATTGAACATATGGTTGCAGAAATGCTAGAGGCTGGTATAATTCAACCGAGTCAAAGTGATTTCTCTACTCCAGTAGTATTGGTGAAAAATAAGGATGGATCATGGTGCATGTGTCCGGATTATAGGGAGCTCAACAAACTCACTATTAAAGATAAGTTTCCCATTCCTATCATTGATGAATTACTGGATGAATTGCATGGATCAATTTGCTTCACCAAGTTGGATCTTCATTCAAGATATCATCAAATCAAAATGAATACTGAAGACATTCCGAAAATAGCATTTAGAACTCATGAGGGTCATTATGAATTTCCGGTCATGCCTTTTGGCCTTACCAATGAACCTTCAACATTTCAAGGTTTGATGAATTCCATTTTCAAACTATTCCTTAGAAAATTTGTGTTAGTATTTTTGATGATATACTAATCTACAACAAGTCTTGGAAGGATCATGTTGAACACGTTGACAGGGTGCTACAACTATTGGAGGAGAAACAATTATATGATGCAAAAAGATCCAAATGCTTCTTTGGAGTCCAAGAGGTGGAATATCTGGGTCATATTGTATCTCATGAAGGAGTTAAGGTAGACCCTAGCAAAATTAAAGCCATTAAGGAATGGAAATCCCCACATCCATAAAGCATTTGCGAGGATTTCTCAGGTTGACAGGGTATTATTGCAAGTTTGTTAAGAATTATGGGAGAATAGCAGCACCTCTAACAACATTATTGAAGAAAGATGCATTTTCATGGACTCCGGAAGCAACAAAGGCCTTTGAACATCTTAAAGAGGCAATGTGCCAAGCACCAGTGTAGCTACACCGGACTTCACAAAAAACTTTATTGTGGAATGTGATGCTTCAGGAAATGGAATTGGTGCTATTCTAATGCAAGATGAAAGACCCATTGCTTTTGAAAGTCATCCAATCAAGGGAAAGGTTTTACACAAAGCTATTTATG